>VYZW01062134.1:240098-302137 GCA_013401315.1 Balaeniceps rex
CCCAGCCACCCCCCCCCTTCCTCCCCCCCCTCCTCCTCCTCCTCCTCCTCCTGCCTGCGCAACTTCTCCAAAATCACGCCCGTGGGTGCGCGGGGAGGAGCGGCGCGTGCCGAGGCGAGGCATCCTCCACCCCCTCCTCCCCCAGCCCACGGCTCGTGGGTGCTGCCCCACGGGAAACAAAACACGGCGGGTCACAGCGGCTTTAAGCGCCCGGGTCCGCGCTCTGGAAGAAGGAGCTTAAAAAAAACGTAGGGTGGGTTTCAAGATGGGCGGTAGATTTGGGGACCCCCCCGCAGCCGGTCACAAGCGAGGAGGAGGAGGAAGAAGGTTTACCCTTCGGAAGTTGGGGCAGAAATTCCTCCCGCTGTCGCCCGGCTTCTCGGCGAAGGCTGCCGGGGGGATGAACTGTCACCTGCATCCCCCGTAATGGCTTTTTCTGGAGGAGGCTGTCGCGGGGCGTGGGTCATCTGCGCCGGCGTCGCTGCGCTTCGGGCGTGCGTGGCGGTGGGTGCCGCGGGGAAGCGCCGTGCTCCGCCAGAAGTTCTGCATCCCTCAGGGGGGTGCTGCAGGGTGCCAGCGCCCTGTGCGGGAGTTGCAGGGCAGTTATTCGCCTTGCCTAATTTTGGGTTTGTTTTTTTTTTTTCCTCCTCTGTTTTTAAGAGATTGGTTTGGCTTTGATTTCGTTGCTGTTGGTTTTCTTGCGTGCCATTCTCCATCAGAAGTCTTTTTCTAAAATAATGCTTGAAATTCAGGATTCGAAATACATATATTGTCTAATGGGGATGTATTGTTGAAGAGGAAAGAGTATCTGGTTGCCCATGAATTCTTCAGGTATTTTCCGTTTAAACTTGATGAGGAAACATTCTTACTTTTTCCTATGTAACCTTTTATGTCATTTATCACTAGCAAATTGACTTAACATTTAAAGTAAAGATTTCCTCACACGTATAGGATAGGAATATTTCAGGCATAACAGTAGTTTAGGATGAAAAATCGGCACGCTTCCTTTTTTTTTTGCTATACGTAAATTTGGAGAAGCCTTTCCTTCCTTTTCGTGGCTTGATGAGTGGCCCTGGTTAATTAGGTGTAACTACAGTGAGGACTTAGTCCCGCAGGCTGCCGATAGCCTGCACGTTTTCCTGCCCAGCTCTGCTAGGGCAGCCTGTTCAATTAATGCACCCTCACTATTTCGTCCTTGGCGTCTCTGATGAATTTTGTAGCATTTCTGCGATAAGCTCCGGTGGGACTTTCGTGGAGACACTGAAATCTCTTTCACCTTGAGAGATGAGTGAAGCCAAATTTGAAGAGGGGATAACTGCTCGAATTAACTGGAGAGTGATGCTGACTTTCCGCGTGTACATTAAATTCTGGAGGCGCTCCAGTAGCCAGAGCTATCTGGGTCAGACCGGGAATCACCCCAGTGATGGGTTTTGCAGGGTTCTGATTGCTTCCTACCAAAAATGCAAGTGATAAGCTTTTGCAATGCACATGAGTTGCATGGCAAGCGTGGGCTCGAGGACGGAGCCAGTCATGTAGCAGGCATGACGTGTGTGATGAGCAGGTCGTGCTGAACACGCTACAACTTCGGGAAGCTGGCGTTTGCTGTGCAGAGCCTGCAGCGGTGTGAATTACAGGGAAAAAATGCATTTGCATGTAACAAAGGCGGCTGGCTCATCTCCTGCGTGAGGAACTAATTTTTTAGAAAACCTGGCTCCCGTTTCTGCCTCTGCCACAAATTGCTGGTGGAGCTTTGGGCAAAGCATTTAATCCTTCCCTGCCTCCCCTCTCCTCATCTTTGCCCGTGACCCACCAAGGGCTTGCCTGTACCGGGCTGTCAGTTCAGACCCTGACTCAACCTCTTTACCTTCCCCAACTGCTTTGGACACAGCAGTCTGAAGCCCGCGATCGGTGGTACCTAGCTGCTCTGAGGGGGCATGGTTTGACATTCGGATGCTGCTGCTGGAGCCAATAATACAGACGTAGCCGCCTCACAGCAATTCATCAATCTCTAATCCTATCCCTCTTCTAATCCAGTCATTCTCTGCGGCTAATCAAATCGTCCGGCATCTCTAGGGCGGCGTTTGGCTGCGTGCTCGCCCTCGTGTCGGCTAGCTTACATCAAGGCAGGGGAGATGGGCTGAGTGTCACCAGCTCTTCAGGACAGAGACTGTCTGTCGCTTGAGGTTTGTAAAATCCATGGCACGAGAGAGGCCCGGTGTGATTTAGAAATACAAATCGTAGCTAGAGGGTAAATTGCAACGACATCACAGAAAAATGGCCGGAAAATGGCACCTCGGGCATTCCCGCGCAGCCAGCTGTGTGCATGTCAGGAGGGAACGGAGGTGGAAGGGTGCAGCTCCCTCGGCGTAACAACAGCATTCTTATTTTAGCATGGAAGGTAGCCAAAGATAAGGAGTGGTTGTCATCCGGCTGGTTGGAGGATTTTAAAAAGAAAAAAAACAAAAAAAAAAACCCAAAAAACCCCAAAACCAAAAAGCTGTGTGGAAATAGAAATATTTTGATGTAGGTACTAAAGAAAAAAAAAAAAAACAGATAACCTTGCAAGTGATGGACTAGCCACATAAAGCTGGCAGTACAAGATTTCTCCCATAAAATCCAGAATGATCCTAATTAAGCCCAGACCCTGTTAAATGACACATGGCTTTATTTATTTCAGATGTTTCTAGGTCCTAGAGATGGGGCCAAATGTGAAGAGTTTGATGTGGCAGATAGTTTAACCCCAATTACTTCTACATAAATCACGTGATTGTTACAGGAGCTGAGTACATCTGATGGGTGCCCCAGAGCTACTGATAAAAAATATATATTTAAAAAAAAAAAATCCCCTGAAAAGTCTCTGGCGGTGTGGGCGAGGGTTTGGGGGAGAGGGGTGGCCATCCTCTCCGCAGGCAGGAGGATGGGGATGCAGGAGTGGTTGCGGCACGGCGTGCCCGCTGGTCTGTGTGCACAGGCAGCTGAAATGGTGGCTTTGTAGAGCAGGCAGCCAGAGAAAGGGAAGCAAAATGGGAGCTGACAAATATTCTCGTTATGGAACGGGGATGGATGAATGAATTATGGGGGTACTTGCTTTCTTGCCTTTTTTTTTTTTTTTTTAAATTTTATTTTGAGCGGAAGGAGTCGGTTGGCGATGTGCGGTGCTAGCCACGAATGGCTTGTTTTGAGACTAGGCTGCGCTGGGTTATGCCTCCAGAAACGGCATCTACAGAATAACAATACAGTAAAACACTTTTCAGTATTTCTTGGGTTTCATAGACTGTCTTCAGGAAGAAAAAGTTTTCCTTATTTTTTTTGTTCAAAGCCCTAGGCCTAAATTCTCCCAGCGGATTCTAGATTTCCAAAAGGCGGTGGCTGTACGAGAGGTCCTAGGCTGCGGAGGATCATTATTAACCTGTCTCCGTTCTCCTTGGGAATTTCCATTCCTGCGTTTGCAATATTGCCCATCCTTCCCAGGGCACTGAGCAGCTCCGTAAATAGGCCACTCTGTGGAGGAGCTGCTCTGCCGGGTGATTTAATGTTGCTTGCTGGTTCTGGCTTTCCCTTTTTTCTCCCCCCCCCCCCCCCTTTTTTTCCCCCTTCCCCCAAAAAGGTCTATCTATGCTACCCTTTAATGTGCAGAGCAGCGCTGTAACGTGGGTGGGGTGAGTTTACAGGGTCGCGTCTGTGGGATTTTGCCAGTCCTGTGTGTGTCCTGGGAGACCCCTGCGGCAGCTGCCGCCCCACACACAAGTGCTGGTGAGTGACTGGACCCCTCTGAGCTGGACCTGTTTCCAGTACCCTTTTATTTTTGCTAGTTAATAGGGTATGTAGCTGTTTGGAAATGCTTCTTTGAGGCATCGGATGTGGGGCTAAACATTCTCAGGAATTAACTGAAGAGCCTGGGACAGGTCTGCCATCCCCTTCACCTTCCTCAGAAAAAAGCATCCTTCAGGTTTGTGGCTTCCAGGTCCTTGTGTCGCTTGCACCACCCTTAAAGTGGCTGGAGAGCAGCCACTATAGCAAAAGGAAGGCAGCTGCTGTTGTCTTGAAGGGCAAGCTGGGCTTGGGTTTGGGTTCCTTCTGCTTTCCCCATGGCAGGCGCAAAGATCTCAGAACAAGCCCCAGGACTGACCATGTCCATAAATGTCTTACGACCTCGTTATCTTTGAGCCAGTGATTGGGGGTGAGCTCTGAGGGGCAAGAGAGGTGAAGGAAGTTTGCCGTGACACCTCACTGAGCTTCTGTGGGGCCACTGAGGGCAGGCACCCCCCTAAACATCCTAGGCTGTAGCTCCAAAGTCAGTTGGTCAGGCTAGTTTTGAAGGGCAATTTCTCCTCCAACGTCTACATGTGCTTCAACCTTTTAATTATTTCTCTGCTTTTATTGTGGCATGGAAACAAAGAGCTGGGAGAAGTGCAGTGGCCACCAGGAAGGCCAAGAGGACAACGGCTCTCACCTGCACCAGCAGACGGCGTGCTCCTCACAGCAAAGCCAGGTTATTTGGAGGAGTACAGGTCTTGCATTCCAGTGAAAAATAATTCTTTAATGGCCAGAGAATAATCACTTTACTCCAAAAAGCCTCTCCAGCTGCATTGCACCAATTGTTCTTTTTCAGCCTCTGAATCCTTAATGACAGTAGCAGCTAATTTCTCCTTCTGTGTTTTTCTAGCTGCAATGTCCTGTTTTCTCAGAGTTTATTGAGAAAATAATAGAAGTCATTACATAGCTACTTGTCACCTTTCAGAGAAGAAAACTTCTCCCTGGTTGAATGCCCAAGTTAGTTACTGGGTGACTGACTCAGACAATAGCGACTTTTTGTAGCTCATCAGTTATTCATCTGTGCTTAGTGAATCAACTAATTAGCCAGAGGAGTGTTACTTAACTTACAGTCCATGAATATCAGAAGATGGCGAATAAACCAGTCGCAAGCAGTAGAACAACAGCACATGTGCATTCTATTGCATGGAAGCAAAAAACCCAAAATACGGGGTCAGGAATGGCAAAGTGAGAAATGTGTATTCTTTGTGTTTGTTTTTTTAAAAATTTTATTGTCTTTGAAAGCTTATGTGACAATACTGCACAAAATGGTCCTTGGTTTAAAAAAAATAATTAGGTGGTCCTTATATATATGTATAAAAATTAGGGTAAAGAAAAGATATTGAGGAGCATTGAACTAGATGATGCAGAAGGGCAATTAGAATGGAAGATGTGGAAAACTAAGTGAAATGTGAAGTATTTTTGTGTGCATATGATATGCATCTTTCTGGTTCTTGGTGATGGATCGTTTACTGTAGAGCTGGATCCACACAAGGCCACTGCAAAGTAAACAGGAAGGCCAACACGTTGTTTTTTAATCAGGATTTTCCTAAACGAGCGGTCAGGCATCACTGTCTGAATAATAGATGCCCTCATCTCCGGCCTTGGTGATGGGGTTGGAGATCAGGAGGCAGCTTTTGGCCGGGAGGTCTGTCCTGCAGAAAGGTGGGGGAAGAGGACTGCTCGCGTGGCTGAGCCTTGCTCTCCAGGCTGTGGGATGCTGAGGGGATGCCAGAAGGAATTAGGAACATATGTACAGATATATGTTATTGTATTCCCCCCACCCCACCACCACTACCAAAGTGTTGTGTACTTCCCAGCGAAGAAAATGAGAAGGATCATTCCTTGTTTGGAAGAATCTTGTCTGTTACTGTCTTGGGCAGTTGTCTTTGGGGTCCTCAGAGACAGTTACTGGAGATGCCAAGCCCGTTGGACCCACTAGATAAGATGCCTGGCCTTGGGAGAGAGTCTTCCCCAAGACCCATGGCAAAGTGGTTGGATCAGAGGGTTCCATCCAGAAGATCAGTGGAAGCATGGGACTGCAGCCCTGGAGGGTCTCCGGGTATGACGGCAAAGGGTCCCTTTGGCACAGGACACTCTCTACTGGAGAGGGCGTGTAGTGTGTAGATATTAGACATATATATGTGTGTATGTGCAAGGCAGACGCACGCATGCGTACTTGCACAAGTGTATCCTAGAAGAAGGAACGCACAGAAGAGCCTTGCTGTTGTAGCTGTGACGTGCTGTTAATTCATCTCTGATCTCGGGGGGGTGGATGGAGTTACCTCTTGCCATTTCGCTACAGGAGGACCTATATATGGTTAGGGTGGATTCACAAGGCTTCCATGATGGAAGAAACTGGGCTCTGCGTTACAGCTCTTCTGCGTTGTACGTGCAGGATACATGAAAGGGTGTCGTTCTCTCATGGGGCTGGTGGTGCCAAGCTCGGTATCTCGCATCTCCCCCCACCATTGTGCCTAAGCGGGTGTTGAGTGTGCGGAAGACTGCTTGGCCATGCTCCAGCTGTGCTGGAACCGAAGTAATGTTGGTAGGTGGAAGAAAGCAGTTGCAAGGAGTTATATTTCCCCACTCATTGAGGGAATGCGTCTGCCTTTGGTTTGGGTTTGCAGTTTAGGTCCTTAAGTGATTTTTTTTGGATGCTCGGGTAGCAGCTGTGTTTAGCTATGAAACCCTCACTTGTCTTTTAGGATACATTCTGGCTGTCACCATAGCTTTCTGTCTTCTAAAGGGCGTTATTAAATTGATGGGGGTAGCCCTGGATGCCATCAGATGCTACGGAGAAGAAAGTGAAGAGCAGCGTATGGCTGCGCGCCATGGATGCCCACATCCATAGCGTGTAACTGCAGAGCTGTGCCGTGACCGTCCTGGGGGGACCTAGTACGGCCTCCCACCTAAAACAATTAAGTCAAAAGACGAGATGGATGCCATTGATCACGGACAGGCTCCAGACATCTTAGATTTGCTTTGGTTGCTGGAGAGGCTGGTCAACACTCTCGCTTCCTATTTGCTTTCTGGTGGAACTGAAAAGCTCTTTGCTTTGAAGCATAAAGGCCCAAATATTTTGGGACCTAGTGCTTCTGAAACCGCTTTTCTTGAGAAGAGGTGCCACTGCATTTCCAAGGAGCTGAGGTTCTCAAGCTAGCAGCGTTTATTTTTAAAAAGGAAGGAGGTGTTTTTATTAGAGTTTCCTGTTTTGAACTCTTTGGTTAAAGGGTATGAAGTGGTCAGAGGTGGGAGAGTTATCATTTAGGTCAGGGTTGTCTCTTTGTATTTTCATATTTGTATACATAGCACACATAGATGGATTGTTTTCATGTTTATATTATATATTTTGATTTGTGCAATTTTTTCCTGTTCTATTTAAGGCTGCTACTTCAAGGAAGACTAAATAAGGGTTCCTGTCAGGAATGGTTTAGATATAGCTGGTCCTGCCCGGGGCGGAGAGGTGGGTTAGGCGACTTCTCAAGGTCCTTTTCAGAACCTTTTCTGTGGTTCTAGGCAGTTACCCAACAAAAGAAATTCCAGTAGGTTGTGCTGGTTATGCTGATAGGGTTTTGCTATAGCATTTAACGTGGCTATTTGTTTGAAAAGAAAATAATAGCTAATTGTAGCATCGTTACTGCTGCCGCACCAGGCAAATGTTTCTTAAAATTAGAGGAAAACAACTGATGTTACATTTTTAGACTAGCATCGTGATATGGCTATGATTAATTTTTCCAGGAGCTTTGTGGTTTTTATATCTGCTTAAGTGTATTAACATTTTAAAAGGTCAAAGGTAAGCTTTAAAATGGATGCCAAATTAAGATGGATGGGAGGAAAATGACATTTACTTCTTGTTACTGCACATTGTTTGAATTTGACCAAAGGCAAAAACACAACAAAGAACAACCCTCCCCCCCATACACACAGACGCACGCACGCACGTGTGCATGCACAGACAGACAGACAGACATGCTCCCACCACCTGCCTTCCCTGCATTCCTGGTCCAGGAAAACGTTATTCATCTAGGCAAATCATCATCCTAACAAAATCAGTAGTCCAATGTCTTCATTTCCAGACAGCTTAAGTATCCCTTTGCAAAGTATCTCATTTAACTAGTGTGAGTGGACTCCGTAAATAAAAGTAGCTAAAATATTTATATTAGGAAAATACGGCTAATGGGAACCATAACCACGTTATCATTTCCTGCCCTTGCTGGGTTTGAGATGATGATTTCATCAGGGAAGAGACTGTACCCTCATCCCTATTCATATGGTTTCTGACACACTGAGTCCCTGTGAAAACAGAAAATAAAATACAGTGGGAACGGTGCCTTTGCTTCCAGTGGGAACGGTGGCCAGTCCCAGCCGAAAGTCAGGCTTTAGCAGAGCTGCTCTCTGAACATACAAGTGTACAACTTTGGTTTTGGAGAATGCAGCATAGCTTGAGGGAAGGACCGATTCTGATTTATGTCCATCATTTCCACTCTTGCCCTGAAATGATGATGGGGAGCTGGGCTGGCAATGTGCCCCGTGCCTCAGGAATCACAGCCACCCTCTCCTTCAAGGGACCCAGCCTGTTTTTGTGGATGTTGTTTCACAAGACAGATTTGCTCCCATCACTTCATGACACTTACTAATCCAAGGTTTAAAAAAGAAAAAGGAAAAAAAAACCCTAAAATGTCTTCACGTCCTCCTTCCCGCTGGTGGCTGGCGGTTCATCAGCGAGGGTTTGGGCTGCCTCTGGCTGCCTCAGCCCCATCCTGTGCCATGAAGCACATCCCGACCTCGTGCAGACCACAGGGGCTGTGCCGCGCTGTGCTAGGGGCCATTCTGACTTTAGGTGGTTGTTGTTGGGTTTTTTGATAGACAATTGTAAATCCTTACAGCTGTGGAAGATTCAAGGCGGTCGCTTCATCCAGACCTGGGTGGTCGGTGCGGGGCTGCTTGGTTCCCCAGGTCCGTGGGCAGTTTCAGCCTCCTCCCTGAGGTGTGCGTGCACCTCCCTCCCACCTGAAATGCAGCTGCGGTGTTCCCTGGAGCACTGGAATCATAGAATCATTCAGTTGGAAAAGACCTTTGAGATCATCGAGTCCAACCGTACCTGTCCACTACTAAATCGTGTCCCTAAGCACCTCGTCTACCCGTCTTTTAAATACCTCCAGGGATGGTGACTCGACCACTTCTCTGGGCAGCCTGTTCCAGTGCCTGATAACCCTTTCGGTGGAGAAGTTTTTCCTAATATCCAATCTAAACCTCCCCTGGCGCAACTTGAGGCCGTTGCCTCTCGTCCTATCACTTGTTACTTGGGGGAAGAGACTGACACCCACCTGGCTACAACCTCCTTTCAGGTAGTTGTAGAGGGCGATAAGGTCTCCCCTCAGCCTCCTTTTCTCCAGGCTAAACAACCCCAGGTCCCTCAGCCGCTCCTCGTAAGACTTGTGCTCTAGACCCTTCACCAGCTTCGTTGCCCTTCTCTGGACACACTCCAGCACCTCAATATGAAAAAGGAAAGGAAGGAAAGGAAAAGGAAGGCGTTTCCGTGCAGACAGCTGAACCCTCTCTTGCAGGGACAGCAGCAGCGCTGCCTCTAAGAGCAGAGCGTGCATCTTGTGGTGCCCGTTTCGGGGTCACATTTCCCCTGAGGCTTCGCCAACCCTTTTCTTCTGCAGCTTGTGGCCTAATAGCTGTGGATTTAGTCCTTTTATTCTTGTTTTTAATTTTTTCCACTAACTTTCCTGAGATCAGACCTGTCTCTTCCCAAAACCAGGGGCCAAATACCAACCTCATTAGCTGCCGGTTCAAAATGGCGTGGGTGTAAGCGGGGTGCAGCTTCGGCCCCCGGTGTCAGTGAGGTTATTTAGATGTGTAAGTTGTGGCTGGGCAGCCGATAACCAAGAAGAGGCACTGCTGCTGTTCCCATAGCCGTGCCTAGCTGACATGCTTTGGCAGGCAGCGTGTCAGCCCCGTACCACAGGGGAGAGTGGGAAGATCCCCCTTGGGCTCCCTGAACTGGGGGGCTGCCCGGAGCGGAGCACCATGGCGGGGAAGCCAAGGGCTGGCGGTGGCTTCCTCAGGGGAGAAGGCTGCAGTGCTCAACCCCTGCCCTACGCAAAGGCCCGGGATGTGTCTGAGGTTAGGATAAGGGATGGTCAAATCCTTTCCTCCCTCCCCCAACAAGCAGTAAGCTCTCCTAAGCATCCCTGTCTGGGTGCTGAAAACGTTTGTCTGACAAAAAAAGAAGGGAGAAATGTCAAATGCTCAAACGCTTTGTTCCAGTGTGAAAATGTATTTTTCATTTCACACTGAATGGGTTCTTTCAAGGCTTCGCTGCATTCTGAGTGGAACAAACAAAACAGTTTTATTTTTTTCATTTTACCCAAAAAGAAAAAATAGTTCTTAAATGGCTCAACCCAAACATTTCTTCTTAATTTTTTTTTCCCCCAGCCTGGCCACCATAGCAAACAATTTCATTATTTGCATAGCTCTAATTGCAGTGATTAAACAAACACAGCAAATGCTGACCCTTCACAGAGCCTCATTGCAACCCCACAGCCAACTTGGTCTGTATTTTGTCAACGGAGAGAGAGATCGGAGCAGCTTTGTGCTAGACTGAAAAGAAATTATCGACTTTCCCCCCCCTCAGACTGATACACTGTCAGTTTAGAGCAAGAATAATTTTACCCATCCTCTTGCTAGCAGGCTGAGGGATATCACCATGTATGAACCTGGTACAGTTTAAAAAGCATTTGGGTTTTGAGTGCCTTGTTCACGTGTTACTCTTGAGTTGCAACCTCTGTTGCCGTTATTAGAATAACGTGTAGTGTTGATATTCTGTTAGGGATACCAATAGTAACATAAAGGACTGAGAACCAAACATCTGCTTTTTTTTGTTGTTGTTGTGAAGATGGCACGTACTCAAAAGACTGGGTTAAGGAGAATTTTATCTGGCTGCAGTTCCATCAAATAGGAACAAACAATTTTTTGGACATTTTTTTAATGACATTTATTTATAGCAGGTAACGCACAGGCGGCTGCTATTTCTCAGCGTGCTGGAAGAATGTTCTCCAGATGGTGCTTACTGTTTATGCTTTTATTCACTTCGCTTGAACACAGCAGCACTCTACACAAAACATGGAAAATTGGAAAATAAAAACAATTATGTTTTTACAAAGTGCCATGTGATTTGCTGAAACGTCTTAGTTGACTGATGAGCGATGCTTGGGGGCAGTGTGGGGGATCACGCCTGTCAGAAACACTACGCCCGAGTCCCCAAATGGGGCATTGCCCCAGCTTGAGAGGGACTCATCCCTTTCTCCCCAAAAGGTGGGTTAGAGCACGGCTGCTAATCCTACCCTCATGTCTGTGCCTCTTCTGCCTCCTTTTTCCCCCACAGGGATTTGAGTGAATGTGGGAAAGGCGTTATAATGTCAATATTTTTGTTGGGTTTTCTGTGGCTGTGCAGCCCCAGGGTGGGAGAGGCGCAAGACAAAGCATTTCATGAGCCTCGCCTGTGGCACCGTGTTCCTTTGGCTTCTAATCTCGGTGAAAAATAAAGTATTAAGGCCTTCGGCTGGTCCACCTGAAAGCCATAGCAAAAGTCAAGACTGGTATCCAAAAGGACCAGCGTGGTCCACGATTTTTGTTGGTTACAGTGGTGAAAATATATATCCAAATGGTGGGCATGCTCTGGCAGGCTTTTGTTAGGCAGCTTCTGCAGGACTACTCACAGAAAACGTTTTTAGGTTGGAAGCTTTAAATAAAAGACTCTGGAATCTTAAGAATCTTTTTCCATTAAAAATAATTGGAAAAACATTGAAAATAATTTAATTCTTTCAATTTTTTTTAAAAAAAAGAAAACCAAAAAAAGGCAATCATCAAAATGGATATCAACACGCAGGAAAAAAGTCCTTTTTTAAAGGTTTTTTTTGTATATGTGTGTATATATATGAGAGAATAAATATTTCTGGTTTCTATTAAAAAAACGGAACAAGAAAACAACAAACCCCACAGCACTTCAGGACAATTTTTCAAATGGCAAAAATCATATCGAGTTTAAACTTTTGAACAGGACACAATTATTTCTTTGTAAACAGGAGCCTTCAGATTCCTTCAAAATCTAGTTTAAAGCCAGCAATAGTTTAGTGAAATTAAATTTTAAGAAATTAATGTATAAACAGTTGTTCAACCGGTTTTAGGGATTTCTTCGCTAAATGGGCAGCACTGCACAGCGCTTCGATTTCTCTCCCTTGCCCGTTACCCAAGAGACAGCCCTTTTCCAAGCAGAATTCTTGCTACATCAGCTCCATGCTGTTTATCTTTCGTTGCTCCCTTGGCAGTTATTATTTCTTAATGTGTTAATTGTAGTTCCTGGACCCTCACGTGTGAGCATGTGTAACGTTCATGGTAATGATGCTGACACGTTCTCTAGTTCCTGGAATTGCAGAGAGAAAACCGTACATACGATCTGGGCACAGGGCATCCAGTTAGAGAAACCGATTACAAGAATTCAAAGAGCGTAAAAAGAATAAAGTGGGTAATTGGGGAGAGTAGGCATTGGGTTGGGGTGGGGTTTTGTGTGGTTTTTTTTTTTTTCTTATTCGGTTATGATTCCTTCTATGGCTCTTGCTTTGTGTGATATATATATATTTTTTAATTAAAACTTGAATTATTGTCACTTGCTTTCCACCTTTTAGCAGTATTTCACAATAAATTCATTCCTAATAGCAAGTAGTCAGGGGTAAGGAATGGCTTCGCTGAGTGATGGGGACTGTTAATTATTAAAAAGAAACCTATGGATTTAAAACAAATTAGACCTCATTAAGCCTAGGTCTGTTTCTACACAGACCAGCTGACATGAAAAAGCCCATCTACAAGCGTGGAAAATAGCACTTTTTAGCTGACACATCCCTAGCAGAGATGCGCCTGGGCTGGCACGGGATGCATTCGCTCTTTTGGTTCATGTCAGAGGTCCCCAGTCTCTGATCTCAATTCAAAACCTGTGGCTTTCTTGCATCTTTCCCATTTTTCTTCCAGCTCTCCTGTCACGCTCGGCCACCCCCGGTGATGCCACCCAAAGCCCACGTGCACACGGAGTCCCACCTCGCTCCTGGAGGTGTCTGCTGGCCATCAGCAGCTGGTGTCCACCTGGCTGGCTGGGTGGGTAGCCCAGGTCCTGGATGATCTAGGTGCTAAGCCCAGGTGAAAAGATTGGCTGTTCCAGGTTTAGTGAAAGGGGAAACACAAGAAAACTCTTTTTCTCTTCCTTTCTGTTGGAGGGGAGATCTTTGACTTCTACCGTGGGGCTCTTGCCATGGCCAGGCTGACAAACTCTGTAGGATAGATCTACTTATTCTCATTTACAGAGGTGGAAATTTTTCTGTTTGTTTGAGTTTATTTTGCTATCCAAATTTGGCTGTGACTCTTAACCTGTTTGCACTTGGAGGTTTTCTGTGGGACTTTACAGAAAATCCAGAGGGCTGCAGTGATTGTTGCAGACCGTACACTCAAACCTATGTAACTGCGGCATGTTTTAGCCTGCTTTTCTGAATTTTTTTTGGCGGCAATGGGTGAGCGCGTCCACAGGAGAATCCTAATAAGGAAAGCAAAAGGTGACCTATAATGAGCATTTTAATTGTACGTTCGCAGGCATGCCATGTATGGGCTTTGCTGTCTTGCTGAGACATCCCCCAGATCTTCTCTGGTGTTACAGGCAGTGACACACTCATATCGGGAGAAGAAACGCCCATTCTGCTGGCTGGAAATCAGCAATAACATTTTGACATCTGTGCAACAGTTTAAAATGAATTATTCAGCACATAGATCGTGCTATTTGAGCAGCCAGCACATCTCTGCCCATTTACTGCTGTCAGTCCATGGTGGAGATATCATTGATGCCAGTGGGAACTGAGCACATGGACTGGGGGTAGGTTTTGGCCCATAGCCTGCAACAGCATTTGACAGCACCCCTGCAGAATATGATAGGAATAATCTGCTTTGCCACCAGGAAAAGACCGAAAGACAATGCCAGTCTGTTTCTTCTCTTAGAGTATTTTAAACACGTGCGGAAAAAAGACCTTAAGAATTAAAGAAATCACTAATCGTTTGACTGTTTAAGTTCTGCTTTACAGAGTGAAACTTGCGTGTAATTTTGATGAAATCAATGTACGGCATATGACTCTGCAGAAGCCCTGAGCATCTATTGCCTACTGGGAGTAGACCCAGAGCACAAACTGGCAGCAGGTCCAGGCCAGTCTCCAGCTTCTGCCAAGTCAGAGGGTTAAAGTGAAGCAGTTGCTAATTCCTATCAGCAAAGGAAATTCATGAGATTCACGATGTAAGCAGCATCTGATTTGGAAAAACAAGCCGAACTGCTGTAAGAACACGCTCTGGGGAACTGCAGATGGGGAACTGGGAGGAAACACAGATCAGCCAAACACCAGCAAAACCAGATCTGCTCAAGGCAGGCGTTCAGGAGAGAAGCTGGACATTTATCTTGTTTTTAGCTTCCTAATTCAGCAAGGTCATCTGAATTAAAGCAGTGTATGTGTGGTGAGAGTCTAACATCTGTTATTTCACAGGACGCCTGTTCCCTGTAGCTGCATTTTAAATAGAAATGCACAACACCGTATGGAAATGTTCTGTGCTATGGGTTATTGTCCTTTCCTCACCTTCCTTTAGGGACTATGTTATAGCCGTCCACTGATGCTTATCTAGCAGGCAAAAATTTGGGAGCAGGCAAAAATTTGGGAGCACCCAAATAGCATTGCAGCATGCAGCAATATCATCTGCCTATCGTTGTCCGTGTTCTTCAAGTGGCTAACTAAAAATCCAGCCTGCCCCAATTTCTACCTGCTCTTCCATTTACATGTAACAAATAATACCCTACAGTGGAAGTAGCCTGGTGCTGTACTTGGCAAGGCAAGACGTATTATCCAGGTAACTGTAAAACAAATGGCTAGTATACATTAAAGTTCTTGTGCAGGAAAGCACCTCTATTGAGAAAAGGCGCTTAAGCATATAATGAAAGTTAAGCAAATCCTTATGTCCCTCTGAAGTTGGCAGAATTTAAGCGTGTAGTTAAATCTTAGTGCAATAAGGGCATATGCTCTGATAGTAACACTGTAGCTGTAAGATTTTTGAACCCTTCTGTGTGTGTATAGCTTTATTCTCAGGGTCCCCAAGAGCTTTGCAATTAGCTGAAAGACATGAAATCGTGATAAATACCATGCAGCTCTGGATGCTCAGGTGCGGTGCTTCAGCAGGAGGTGGGACCTGGCTTCCTCAGCCGGTCCTTGGCAAGAGCGGTGCTGCTGCTGCTGCTGCAGCTGGGTGCAAGCCGGGGTTTGCATCCACAGTCGCTGTGCAGTCAGCACCACCTGGGTGTGGGTACGCGCGTGTGGCATTTTCGTAGTAACTGAAAGTCTGTTCTAGCTTTTGTAGGGCTGCCATCACCAAAGTGGCTGAACCTTCCTGCTGTCTTTGATCCGCTCTCCGTCACCGCGCTCCCCTGGGGTGGGAGGCTATGATTCTCCTTGGGCAGGGAATAAGAAGAGGCAGAGAGGGACGTCAAGTCCGATTTTAAAAGTTATTTTCATGTCTGCATAAGTGGAGACATCTCTCTGAGGGTTTTTCCACACCTCCTGACTGCGTAGTTTGGACCCTGTCTGCTGTTACAAACGTGGCTCAGAGTGGCTCGCTCGGCCCTACCGGGAAGCTCGTGAGCGGGGACACGAGCGTGCATCACCCTGATCCTGGATCAGAGGAATATACCTTGATAGTGTAGGTGTGGGGTGGTGAGGGGAAGGGGGTGTGTGTGCAGAAGACCAAAAAAAAGGGATGGGGGTAAATAGCTGAAGTAATATACGTGTGAGGGTGAAGATGGCTAGCTGGTTGTATTGCCAGTTGATTGGAAGGATGTGTGTAGCTTGTGAGCATCCATTAATTAGCGATGCAGTTGCTCCATGCTGGTATCAATAAAACCTTAACAGTACATGGTACCAGCCTGTGATTGCTTCCTTTTTTCCACACCCCCCCGTGAGGATGCATGTGTGCATCGGTGCAGCTGTGCACTGTATACAGTGCATATGTGCTGTGGCTGCTTACATAAGAAAGGGACAGTAAAATCATTTAGCAGCTAGTTACCTCCCATGTGATTTTTCCAAGCGTTTATAAAAGGATCTTTGATACGCAGCACTCTCTCACGTGCACAAAATAACCGATGTTGTTTTTCTTCCTTTTGCTGAGACATACTAATTCTTAAAATGGCTCCTGAGCAGGCATTCCTAGGTGCGTGTAGTGACTGCAGCCTGATGGGTTAGCAACAACAACAACAACAACAACAAGAAGAAAGGCTCTCCTTCATTTCTTTTATATGCACATCGTGCAGCTTTTCAAACAGTGCATCAAACACCGCCGGCTGGAAATTTCCAGGCCCATTTCCTGCCTGGTGCATGCTCATAAAGCAAGATTGCCTGTACGGTCCATAGCTGCAGTACTGCAGAAAGTCAATAAAGGGCTGACCACCTCACCTCTATCAAAAGCAGTTGAGAAGCCCTGCCTCATCTGCCTTATTAAAACCACACTTGACTCCTGCAGAGAAACCTAGCTGGGAACCTTGAAGAGGAAGGATAAAAAAGGAGGCTGAAATTGCAGTGAGTATTCTACAGCTAGGTCTTGCAGAAAGGTTAAAGAGTGCTTATTGTAAAATAAACCAAAAAGGCAGCTTCATTAAAACAAGGAAAATGCCTGCATTTAATGCGATGAACTTCAGACTCTCCCACGTACAGTACGGCACAGAGATAAGATGATTAGTTATTGCAGCAATGAGTAGATTTAAATAGCTCCCTAATGGGTTTCTATTTTGAATTTAAATATGTATATGCCTATATATGTGCATGTGTGTATATACTTAATCTTTGCAAGAAAAGTTATGATGTAGAAATAGATGCAGGAGGTAGAATTCATACTGCAAAATGTATTTTAGAATGTGTTTGAAAGGATGCTTTTTTTTTTCTTTCCCTTATATAAGAGTAATTGATTGAATGTTTGCCAAGCTTTCAGTAGTATCCATCGGGAATCCCCACCCCCACCTTCCCCAGGCCCGCCAGCTTTTTCTCACCTTAAAATGAAAAAAGAAAGAACTTTAACAGAAAGATCATTGCTTTAGCTTAATATTGTAAGATTTCAGAGATTGAATTTTCTGATAGTAATGAAATGAACCCTGAGTTGTGCCATGAATTTGATTGCAGTTAATTTGATTTTTGAAATGCTCAACAAAGCTAGCCCATTAGCTTTAACCTCACATACTTTGGATTTGTACGAAGTGGTATTTTTTTATACGTGTGTGTGTAGATAATATGAAAATATCTCTCTGGTAATTTGGTTGGTTGTAGCAATTAACTGTCAGTGAGTAGTTACTAACTATAGCACTGTTGGAAGTGGTATCCGGCGTGTTGCTGACCAGTAATCCCACTATGGTTATTGCTTTGGCAGTGCAGGGCTAGTTTTCCTTTTCACAAGGAAAAACAGAGCTGAACATCTCAGCCAGGAGACACACGCAAACTCTGTCCTGCAGCTTTTTCCAGTTCTCATTGATCTTAATGAGACTAGTCATATGAATAGGAGCGACCCTTGTCAGAAAGGATTTTTTTTGGCTGAAATTCACAATTTCTGTTTATTTGATTTGCCTCTGCAGACTTCAGAGTGAAGTGCTCCTCTTGGTAGTATTTGCCAAGAGGCAACAACCGTAGGGTGGGGCATCCCCCAAGGTGGTCCCAACGTCTGGCTTTTTCTCTTTAGATGGTTTATTCTTGGTCAGCAATTAGTAAGATGGTGGAAGATGGCCTTTTATATATATGTATATATAAATAAAACCAGCTTCAGATAAGAAAGTATTTGGTAATGTCAGAAAACTAATGGCACAGGGCTACAGATAACTGGGAATAGTGTTAAGGAGTTGATCGTGTGGGGGGAAAAAACAGGAGGGGGATTCTGCAGCTCAGAGGAGACTCGTCACTATGGGGAAAAAAATAGGGAGGATGCGATTTCCAGAACAGGGGAGAAGTGAGACCGGGGAGGGAGGAGATGAACAGTGGGGGCACACAAGTTGAGAGCGATGCTGAAAGTTTTCTAGGCGATGGGCAAAGGTTGAGTCGCAAAGGAGATACTGCCGTGAGCTGCTCGTGGGAGGTCCTGTAAGCGGGGGAGTGCAAAATCTCAACAGAAGTCAGGGTATATATGACTTAGCTATGTGTGGGAGGGAGAGTGCCCATAGATGGGAAGAGGGTTGGACACATGGCTGGAGACAAGGCGTTTTGTCTGGATCTGTGCCACTGAAGTGCGCGTCAGGCACTTGCGGAGCCAGGAGCCAGGCTGCCTCCCTCCAGCTCCGTCATCCCCAGCAAACCTGCCGGAGGGTCGTCTCCCGGCCCTGGCGCAGAGGGGCCTGGGACAGCCCTGCTCCTCACTTGGGTGCTTCTGCCCATGTCCCGTGGAGGGCTCCTGGAGGTCATGGCCGGCTGCCTGTGGGAGCAAGATCAGGGCACGTGCCGGTCCCCTCCTGCCTGCCTGAAGCATTCACGTGTCTAGCCTGGGATAGAGCTGGGCACTCGCACTGGGAGTGATCCAGGAGGTCCCCAGTTCGGGCAAGGTGAGGAGCTGTGTACCAAGGAGTACTGCAGGAGGGAGCTGCTCTCCTTCTGGAGGATGCTCACGTGCCCGCACCTCTGCAGCATCTTCTCAGGGCCTGCCAAGCCACAGTCCAGGTGTCTCCCTTGCTTACTACAGGGCAAGGAGAGGTTTTGTTATTCCTAACTTACTATTTTATAGGGTTTAGGCTGTTCTTTTAATTCTTCTCTTTCCTTCATGCCACTTTTGGTGGCCCAGTGGTGACCTGAAGGCAAGGTGCCCAGTTATTTTGGCAGGAATTAGGCAAACCCATTCAGCAGCAGAGGAAGGGGGAAAAACCATTAAAGAGAAAGCACTGGTGACCTCACCAGAGGGTCCTATAGGGCCAAATTTAGCACTAAAAATCAAGGGAGGGGACAGAAACCCTGTCTCTCTCATCAGGGGGTGCTGAAACACGGTGCTCTGGAAATGCTTAGGCAGCACAGACCATTAAAACATGCTCCTGGCACGGGGCTGCCCTGTGATGCCGGCCGTTTTGCCCCACAGCGGATGGTGCTTGCTCTTCTGTGGGAGTCTATATCCATAGGCTCCACGCTGCCAGCCTGCACCCGGCGCAGCGGAGATGCGGGGCGAGCTGCCTCGCTCCCGCAGGAGCCGGGTCTGCCTCCACGTGCTCCCCAGGGAGATGTGCCTTGCTCCACGGCCAAGGCTGGGAGCAGCGCAAATCCTCGCCGAAAAGGATGATACAGCTTCCGTACTGCCACAAAGTTAGACTAATTCAGAGGCAGCGTGTCTGACGTGTCTCAGCCAATGCTAGCTAGAAAGGAAACAATTTTACACATCAGCAATTTTTTATGATTAATAATATTATCCTGCCTTAATTGAAAAATGGGCTGGTGCCCTTAAGAAAAAATTAAGCTGCAGGAATTAGTATCTAACCTCTTTATGATGAATGTGTATTTTTACATGCTGCATATTACTGTCAGTGCTTTTAGAAATAATAGTGCCATGTATTGTAATAAAAAAAATTGTCCCATGTTGTTTGTAGTTGCATGGCACCATTCTGTCTGGCTGACTTGGCTTTAAGAGCCTGAACGCTTGGGAAGAAGCAGCGCGAGGATGCCGAAATCCTTTTAAAGGGAATTTATGTACAAACAGGAGGATGATGTGTAGGCTCCGAGCTCTGCTATCAGTTGTTATTGCTGAGAGATATTCGCGGGGAGTCGATGCCAGACGGAGCATTAGCGATTGCCGGCCTCGGTGCCTTCATGGGAAGTCGGTCATAAAGTCGGCGAGGGCTCTTGTTTGTGGGATTTTTAAACACCAGTGAATCATTTTACATAGTAAGGCAGTCGTCGTTGGGGTGGGTTTGCGCAAAGGTCTTTGCAAACCACTTTCTCTACCCAAACAAAGCTTGAGAAGGAGAGAGAGATGATGCTGAAGGACAGGGAGATTTGTTATGCCCGGCGGAGAGCCGGCAGCTGGGCTCTGCCGAGGTTTGCCAGGCAGCGCGCGGGAGCGGGGGGCTGTCGCCTGCTTCTGCCTGTCTGCCTGCAACCGTGGGCAGTCCCGGAGACAGGGCAAGTGATGGCTTCAAGGCATCATGCTCCTTTCGCCTGTCTGGCCCCGGGTCTTTGTCTTGTGCGAAGCAGCCCAAGGAAGCTGGGTTTAAAGAAGGCGAGAAGGTCTGTGTCCCTCATGTGGACAGCTGGGGACAAAATGAAGTCAATAAAATCCCTTTCGGCCCTACTGCTGTCCTGGCATCGTCCGTCTGCTGCAGGCTCCTTGGAGGGCCGTGGCTTCAGCAGCAGGCAGGGAGGGTGCCTGCAGTTCAACGTGGAACCACATGCGTGTGAGGGGGGTGAATGTGACCTGTTAAAGTACAAATGCCTTGTTCCCCCCAACCTAGAGCTGTTAAATGCTCTCATCAGCTTCAATATTGCTCACCCAAACATTTGAATGTTGTGAGCCAAATCTCCCTGGAAATGTGCAGTGAAAAATAGATGCCTGTGGGACCACTGGTGCTTTCCCATGTTCCCAGCCGGCGGGGTGCAAGGACCCTCCCCTTCTCCTTCCTGGGGGAGACGCGATGGGCACGTAGCAAGAGAGCTGCAGGAGCTGGGCCTTTCGGGGCAAGACAGCGAGAGGGTCCCAACGGGGAAAGAAATGCTCTGGTGGTGCCATCCTCCTCGGAGGGCAGCCTGCCGGCGGTTTGGGGCTGAGGAGGGAGGAGGAGGGTCTGGGGAAGGAGCTGGGGACATCCCCAGATGGGGGGACGCACTGGCTCTGTGGGGGCGCATGGGAGGACGGTGGGGGCGCATGGGAGGACGGTGGGAGCAGCAGCGGGGAGGCTGTCCTTGCCCGTGCCTTCTTGGCCGCGGCCCTCTGGCCTGTGCCCACAGGAGAGGACCCCGGGATCCTCCCCGACCCTGCTGGGGAGGCGGCAGTGGGTGGGCTGGAGGTGCTGGCGAGGGCTGCTGGCCTTTCCCTGCTGCTGTGCCGCATCCCTAATCCAATGTTGCTGCCTGCGTAGGCTGGCCCTGGTCTACCCTCGCACCCATTCTCCGGTGTCTCTAAATTTGTAGCAAAGGTCTTTTTAGCTACCTCTTCCTTTGTATTTCAGCCAGGGTCCCTATTAAAGCAGACAATGAGGAAGTCTGCATTAAAATGCTTCCTTCCATCCNGCTTGTCTCTGCCAAGATCCTGCCTCGCAAAAGTAAACAATATGAAATTACAATAAAATGTTTTGATTTGATGGGCCTGACATTCAGGAGCTGCACAACAGAGACTTATAAAAAGGATCTTCTATAGATAGCCAGTGTGAGAAAAAATAATCTCTCATTTCGGCCATGTTTCGGATCCAAGTGTTGGGGCAGTGTAGATGGGGAACGGGGGATTTCTTCGCCAAACCTGAAGGTTCTTAGGAGGTTATATTGCAGCATCTGTCAGCAGCTTTCCACCTGGTATCTGTGGGTGACTGGCCCATTGCACAGTAATGTCAATATTCGGGGCTCTGTCCCTGTATGTGTATATGTGCTGTTGTTGCTTGATGCTTTAAGACTGGGTAGTGTACTGAAGGCCCTGAGAAGGAAATGGATGAGCTGAAACTTGTTTCCTCTGGGGCTCTTCCAAATAATTCAGAGGAAGGCAAACCTAAATGGAGGTGTAATCCCTGGGAGATGAGCTTCCTTGGGCGCTTGCCAGTTTAGCAGGCTGGGTAATCTTGCACTGTCATCAAGATTTGTGGATTAGCTGTAGTGAAGCTAGTTGGCTTTGACATTTCATTAGGGAAGTTTTCTGTAGTTTTTCATCCCTGGTCTTGATGCTGTGAAATATGGATGACGTAGCTTTGTTATCCTTACACCTTCTAACGTTCGTGCAAGTCAATGCTGGGACCGCAAATATCTCTTATCCGCTGAGGATTTTTTAAATCATTGCTTGTTTATGAAAGACTAACTGGGTCAAAGGCTAATTTTGGAAAGGGTCTGCTTTCCCCGATGCTAACCTATAAATTTTCATCTGGGTAACGTAAGTTACAGGACTGTTATCTCCCGAAGAAGGGATAAAAGCAAACACTATTTATCCTATAATCTGCAAATATTTTGAAAAGTGAACCTGAATATCAATAAAATGGCTTATCATCAAGGTCTTGCAAGAGCTGTAAAGGACATTTATTTAGAAATCAAAATATTAAATTTAGAGGCAAGAACTGTGCGGATGAGGAGGGAGTATGTACGAGTGACAGCATTGTAAATTGTCTTGGGGGTTCAAGGGACCGGGGAAGGACACTGTGTCCTGAAGTCACTCCTTCCCAGAGACGTGTCTGCTGATAAGAGCCGGTTGTTGTTCCTGGTGACAATGATCGAGGGGGACAAGGCAAAGGATCACCCTGTGGGCTCCTGCGGCGGCACGCAGAAATGGGGATGTGGCCTGGTTTATTTATCACAGCTAGACGTGCCCTCACTCTTCTGCCTGCCGCAGAGGATGGCTACGTGTCCTTGGAGCTTCTGTTGCCATCTCCATAATCCTCTCCCAACCCTTTTCAGACGTCCCCCCGGGGGCTTGCTGCCCCAAGGGCCGGGGGGTGTGGGTTGTGCGAGCCGGCTGAGGAGGATGTGCTGCAGAGGCATGGCTCGCAGGCCAGCCCGACGCCGAGTCTGTGCCGCGGAGGAGTGCTGTTGGCTGCCCAGGCTGCGGTGCCCGCTGGCTTCGTGGGTCGGCGTGCCGGAGGGCTGTCCCCATTGCTCGCAGCTCCCCTGGCACTGCAGAGCGTGTGAAATGCCTGCTCTGGGACCTTGACTCTCTTGGCCCCCTGAGGTGGCCATCCTGAAGTCTGACCTCAGTGCTGTGGGGAAGAAGGGAAGAATGACCAGGGCAGGACTTCTGGGGACGGCCAGGAGGGATGCTTGGCACAAGGTGTGCAAAGGGGGGTCGGCGGGGACACCAGGCTCCACCTTGCAGAGGGACATCCTCCGCCCTCTCTGGCCACGTTGCCTCCTCACTTCTGCCTCTCTCTCCTTCACTGGTGCCATCTCGCATCCTTCGCTTCCCTGTCAGCCTCCTGCTCTGTGGATGCCATAGGTAGTGGCACATGAGCTCTGATTCCTGAGGTCTGCCTTAATGCCCTGCTTTGCATTTCTGTTGCAAAACCATGAGTGAAAATCAAGGTTTAGTTAAAAATGATTTACCGTGCTCTACTCCATCTGAAAAATATAAATAGAGTTAACGTAAGTGTTGGACTGCATGTTTTAGGGCTTCGGTGATTTATCCATCAATTTTGTCATTGTAAACTGAAGGTGAAGTTACGCCTTCGTAGATCTGGAATAACAAATGGTTGAACTGAGCCTCTGTTGGTACTTCTGCTTGAATTTATTCTAGTGAGAGAGGAGGGTACAATTAGCAGAAATGTCCTATGTGAAGGGCTAGGCACCTTGCAACTGCATAGGCCTTGGTGTGGGATAAAGCAGCAGTTCCAGCAGCATGTATTCCTGTGATCTGAAAGATGGAGAAATATTAAGAATATAAGTGTGTCTCTGTGTGTGTGCACACGTGGACATACACACACATGCTGTTCCTGCAGAAGGTAAATATCAATTTTGATTATATGAATATTGATGTAGCAATTTAGAAATAGCTTTCTGAGAGAACGTGTCTGTACTGTTATATTTACCAGCATAATGAAATCAGACAACCTTTCAATCCATAAATCACAGTACAGTATTTGCCATTCCAATTTCTGTGGTTGTACTGAGGAAGCAACACTGTCCAAAGAATTTTATTAAATCAAAGTAATAAAATCTAAAATCCGTATTGACTCTTCTTTGGCTCTTTCATGTTCTTCTACATTTTGGCCTGAGAATATATTTTCTTTGTTTTTCAGACTTCATTTTATTTACTTTAGTTACTTTATTTCTCAGATTGGAGGCCGTCTGTTAAATTCGGTAACCTTTTGTTGTAAAGCTTGGGACATTATCCTTGGTGTTAACACACATTTTCTAATCATCTTTGCTATTGTGCTGATTTGAGAATTTCAAGCGTAAAGTGGGTCTAAGCAGGCCACAGGAATTCGTGGCTTCAAGGCAACGATAAGAAATTCTTAATGGCTTAGTAAATGACTACATGCATTTAAAGTTGGTCTCCAGTCATCTCGATATGTTATGGCTTAAGAATGGCTTCAGTGTAATATTCTTTCCTTCTGGAAGACAAAGTGCGAGGGGATTTGTATGTGGGAGTGACTGCAGACAGAAAGTAGAATATTTTTCTTCAAGAGCCTTAAACGTTGTCCTCAATATAGTTTCACTCCGCACAAACTCAGCTCCTGCAATTGTCACTGAGAACAGTTTTGCAGATCATACTATGGAGGTGCCCTGGGACTCCACTGCTGGCCAGCCACTTCCTTCGCACCTCCAATACGGATCAGACCTTCACACCCAGACCATGGGGAGGCCATGGAGGTCTGTAAAAGAGAGCATGGGTCTGCCCAAGTACACCTGTTTGTGTGACCTGGCTTTCTGCAGTATGATCAAGACACCCCAATTCTTCTCCAGCTTTCAAAGTTATGGAGATAGATCACTTCCTCAGTTGTGGTCAGAGGAATTTTTCATTCATCTTTGGCAACTATTTTAGAAAGACGGTAGACATCCCTCAACAAGTCTTATTTTGCCAAGCTAAGGGCACTGCACAGCAGCTCTTTATTGTCACTTTTCTGTATCTTCCCTCAACAAACTCAGTTTTCCACCCAGTCTACTTCAGGTGTTCTCTGCAGCTCCGTTCACCTTATTCCTTGTGTCAGCAGCTCTAGGTTTTTCTCCTTCATTCCCCTCTTCATCTTCCCTACAGCAGTTGTACATTTTTTTCTGATTTTTTTTTAATGCCCAGAGCTCTCTGTGTGTTGTACCCTGCACCATCTCCACTTTTCGCAGCAGCACCATGTGTGTCCCCAGAACTGGATCCCCCAATCTCTCTGCTGGTGCCAGGTCTCCATGTGCTACCAATTCCCTCCATTGCAGCTACTCATGGGAATAAATCATGAAGCGTGTCAACGCAGTGGCCTCTCTTGGGAGGATGTGTGAAGGATGAGATGAATGGTGGTGTTCTGCTAGAAGGTGTTTGGTGACTGCTATCAAGCGGTCCTTTGATCTGGAGACAACCCAGAGGTCCTTGCAGTTCTGTGGTACAGATGTTGGGAGCTCTGCATCCTACACTCCTTCCCTCTCTTTTTGCCCCTTGCTTCAGGGGTCGGACTAGATGACCTCTAAAGGTCCCTTCCAACCCAAAGCATTCTATGATTCTATGATTCAGGTTTTTGGAGCATGCTCCTGGTCTCCGCAGGATTGGTGTCTGAGCTGCTCGCAAAGGTATCTGCATTACTGGCATTGATCCAATACAGCGCTCTGAAGCTGTTGCACCAAAATCCCACCAAGTTGAATGTAAGGCTTCACAATCTGCGGGACCTAATATTAGGGCTAAATGCATTTTTCTGTAAGGACCAGCGGCAGACTTCCAAGGTGCTTGAGGAGAAAGCAGTCATGCCTACGTGCACAAACCCCGAGGCAACATTTAATTACTTCTTATAGCCGTATTTTTAAGGAAAGGGGTTCTAGTGATCTCAGATCATCTGAAGAATGATGTGGCAACCTGATCTTGTGAATATGCTGAACAACACTTGTGTTCAGACACTTGTGCTCACACATCAGCATGGTGATAGTCTCTGGCTTAAAAATAGCTCCTTTTTTCTTTATTTATCCCCCAAATTTAATCTCTGATGGAAACCGTGCCTGTCACATGTTTAAAACAGATTTTCTTCACTGTGCGTGTGGAGGAAGGTAAAGGAAGTGATAAATCTCTAAAACCAGTATGATAAAATAAGTCTTCTGTAACTAAGGGGCCAGGTACTGAGCCTTTTACTCCTTCGGTGTCATGATCTGTAGCTGACCCTGCTGGCTGTGAGATGACTTCTGCTGCAGCAGGGCCGGGGGTGCCAGAAGCTGCCCTCTTGAAATCAAATGGGAACCTCAAGGACTGAAGCTATAGATCACCATACCCAGTGAATAGCTGGTGTGCTGTCTGTCAGCAAGGAATAGATTTGGGGAACTGGGGAGAAAAAAAAACCCAACAAAAAAGCCCCCCCAAACCTGGAAAAAGTCTGCCATGTTTGAAAAAACTAAATAAAAACTTTGGGGCTTTGAGAATTTATGACTTCCCTTTCCTTGCTCCCTGTAATCTGAAGAAAATCCATCATCCATCCTCCCTGTTTTTGACACGGGAAATATTTTATAGTTAGTTATTTCCCGCAGTCTCTGTTAGCATCCAGTCGATAACAGGATCAAACTACCAACTACAAGCTCATCCCCGTCCTCCCTGTGTTGCTGCTGTTTAGAGCTGGGCAATAATTATCTGCGGATCGTGGTGACGCAGCTGCTGTAACCTAATGTTTCTGTCGCACCAATACCCTACGGACGGACAGACAGTTGTTGAGCTTTCTGTCATAGAAACTGTGGGGTGCGTCGGGGTGGGTGCCGAGCATCTCATCCCGCTCCACTGCGGCGTCAGGCCTCCGCTGGCTGCGGTTCGGCAGCGGAATGACAGCTATTTCCTCGCTTGCCCTCCTCCATCGACCAGAAGAAAGGGAAAAGAGGAGGAAGGCTTTTGTTCCTGGGGGATGAACTGCTCCGGCAGCGGCCGCAGGATGCAGAGCGGATGCTTTCTGCTTGCGGTCCTCCCCGCTCCGTTGCAGATGGGCTTCAGCTAAAATAAACCAGTATTCCACGAACCTTTGAAGTGCACTCGTCTTCTGAGTCACTTCCCTGTCACCCGATGGGCAGCGTGATGCCAAGGGATGTTGTTCTTGCGTCACATGGGCGCGCTCAGACTTTCATCTCACGGTGGCCGTTCAGCCTCCCACGTCATTTCCCGCATGAGTGGCAGCTTCGCTTTCCTGAACAGCATCTTCCTTTCTTCTGGCGTTTTCCAAGACGGAGGAAAGGCAAGCTTAGGACCATTGGAAACGTGTAGAGACTACATTAGGTGCCTCTCCTGGCTTCTGAATGTCCACCCGGCTTTCTTCTGTCTGCAGATTATTTGTATCTTAATGGAAGGATCTAGGAGCAGTGCCATCAAAACAGGTTGCCTTCTCCCCTATCTTCCATGACGGCCACTACACGGCAATGTAGTGCGGCCTCTCTGGGCAAGCTGGCATGCACACCGGCGCTGCTCGATGTGCATCAGATGGACCGCCATCATCGGGAGTCATATTCTTCCATCGTTCGTGATTTTGCATTGTGCCATTTAAGAAAATGTCATCCTGATGTTGTAATGCTCTCAGTTCTCTTTTCTGTACCTGAAATTTCCAATTAGATGAAATAATTTGTGATGACCAGAAAAAGTCCCCAAAACCCCGAGCACCTTTTGAATGAAATTGCCCCGAGGTCTGGTTTCTTCTTGAATCAGTCCAAAGACTTTAATGTTATAATGTTGAGATTTTTACCCACCAAACAGTATAATTCTTTTGGTTTTAATTAAAGAATGTTTTCCTTTGCGCTAGACTGATGCTAAACTGGCTTCACTAAATCTTCTTACGCTGTAAGTAGCAGTGACCCAAATAAACATATTTAAAAATGCAACTACTGAAACTATGGTATGTTGCCTTTCTAAGACACAGCAAGAGAAAGACTAAAATAATTCTATACATTTACAAGGGTAGCACATAGCATTGCATCATTAAAAGCAGATTCATCGACCAATTTAATTTTTTTAGATTACAAGTACAAATCTACATGAAGAAAGTGTTACTTATTTTGGAGTCAGATGCTTGAAAGTTATAGAGAGACCTATGAAAAAAATTACTTTTTTATTTTGCGTATAGTCCTTTTGCAGCATAAGAAGGCCTGTTGAAAAAGGGGGGATAAGTGAGTATTTAAGAATGCATCGTAACGCAGCCACACAGAATCAGGAGCATATAGGCAACCAGGAGAAGGTTGCATTTCTGTTCTCCGTGGTGCCTGAGTTTGCAGCTTCGGTGGCTTTTTAATGTAAAGGCTGGGCTCTAGTCCCAGCCAAACCCACTCGGTCGGTGCCCATGGCCCACCTAAAGCCAAGGCCTGGGGGAGACACCCGTCCTTCTCCAATGGCTGTATCAAGGACATAGACATTGCCAAAGAGCCTTGTTTAGCTATATTTAGGTAAACCCTTTCTAGGGCCCCAAAAACTGTGGTTAAGGGGATGCTGCCCGTTGTTCCAGATGCACATTTTGTGTGTCTCTGTGTGTACAAGCAATGCCCGGGATGCTCCGGTAATGACTTTACTCTGCTGTCGGAATGCGCTCGCTCCAGCTACCTCGTTAAGCTCTGATTACACGTAACTACTGCTGCTCTGAGGGCGAATGCTTTGGCCAAAACTTCTCTTCCTGGTAGCTATTGCCCAAGTCACAGCCAGCGTGGAAGAAACAGCCAGAGTCAGCATTCGTCCCAGCGTCCCTCGCACCCCATAGCTCGCTCAAACACGGGCCATTCCACTCCTTTTGGTTTTGCGGGTTTTTTTAGACGTCGGCGTCGGCTGTGTTTACACAAAGAAGAAATATACGCTATCGGGAGCGATCGGATAATAAACAACCTTTAATTAGCGCTGAAGACGCAAAGGGACCTAATCCCTCAGTGCCTGTTTAGACAGCTAAACCCAAACAGCCGGCCTCCACCGCCTTGTTCCCAGCACCCCGCAACGCTGTGCCCGGTGCTGCTGCTGCCGGGTCGGTGGCTTTGGTGCCACCGGCCATGGGGGGTGGTGGCCACCCGCTGCCCCCGGGCTGCTCTTCCAGCCCCTCGGCCTCTGCCGCCCTGCGCTGGCAGCTGGGTCCTGGTGAAAGCTTCGTCCCGGAGCACGGGCCAAATCGTCCTTAATCACTGTAAGGGTTTACCAGATGTTCATTGTACCAGGTGACTTTGGGATCTTTGGCGATCCACCCCCCCTTTAATTAAGTTTTGGTAGCAGCGTGCTCTCCTACGTACTCTGGTTAGCATTAAGCTATAAAATTGCTAATGTCAGACAAAAAGTCAATGGAGTCTATTGATTTTTTCATGCTTTTGCGGCATGCTGCAGGAGCATATCCACTGGACGTGGAGGACACCTGGGGGTGTCAAGATGGGTGTGCGCCCATGGCCATGTACTCCATGAAGCCGTGAGTGCCGGCACTGACTTTGCCAGCGGGGTCCAGCCAAGGGCCCTTGCCCAAACCCAGCAGCTGGCTGCTGGCTACCATCCCTTGAGATTACTGGCGTTAGCTTGCATGAAGTGTTTTCTGGGAAATACACCACATGGATATGGTCCCATTAGTTGTATGAGACAGCCAAGGAAGTGCAGGTTGGTTGTTGCAGCCCAGCCTGTCCTCCCCATTGCAAAAATTGTGGATGCTGAGTTTTGGGCAGCTCCAGCGCCATCTCAATGTGGAGCACATCTTGGCAGAGAGCTTGGCTCCTGGTCTGTGGTCACTCACACCTGCCCTGATGGCCACCCTTCCCGGTGCAGCCATGGCCAGCAGCTGTCTGCTCGGTTTCTCAAACTACGGATCATGACACCTTTTTGGGGAGGATTCAGTTGGGGTCGCAAAGGGTTTGTGCTCGCCAGGGGACAGGTGTCTCCTCTGGTTTGATTTGTGCTGTTCCAGTGTTTACCCAGCTCGGCCAACAGTTTGGCAGGTGAGCGCATCTGCTGGCACGTGGTAAAAACAGAGGGTTTTTTTGCTTGCCAGCTTAGCTCTCTGGGCTTCTTTTGCAACCCCTGTTGCAGTGCAGCTTGTTCCTGCTGGGCGTCTCGTATTGCAGACTCCTCTGATTTCCCTCAGCCGCCATCCCGGGCAAAGACTGGCCAGCAGTGGCCCCCGGGAGCCCAGCGGCCTGGCACGTGCTGCTTTGGCACCTCGCAGGCTGCCCGTCCCTGCATGTGGGGCGCCTGGCCAGGACAGCCCAGCTGGAGCTTCTTGGGGCAGTGTGGGGCAGACCCCCGTTTTGCACACAGGAGGAGCCGAAAGCTGCAGCAGCCCCTTGAGCAGCCGCTTAGCCCCCTGAGCAGGGGGCAAGTGCGGAGACCTGGTTCTGGCTGCCTGCTGGCTGCCCTGCCAGAGGGACGGTGGAGTGCTTGTGCTGGGGGCGTCCGCCATCCCCCTTTGCCAACAGCAAGCTTTTAAATGAGCATGGTTGTTTTCTCTAACACCCCGCCAAGAAAATACTGATTATTTTGTACTTCTTGGGTGCTCTTGCTGTTTCTGTCTGCAAGAAAGGGTATCATTTTTGTAGCTGAGCTTGTCTACCAACATATGGATTTGCCTGAGGCAAGACGAGCGTGTGCCGTTCCTCATGACTTATACAGGCTATAGGCAGTTTTTATGCCCTGAAATTATTATGTAGTTAAAAGTACTTCCTCCTTGTTTTGCTAATCTCCTGAGCTCTGTTGTGCTCCCTTCTGGTTACCGTCAGGTACTCGCTACCGGAGGAGCGGCAGTAGTTCAAGCCGTCAGTCTCCATCCCTGCTCCTCTGGCCAAACCCAGTGCAACCATATGGAGCCAGCAGGAGGGGGCTGGACGCCCGGGGGTGAGGAGTTTAAGGGCTGGAGCGTGGGGATGGGGAGGATTGGACAGGCACGGGCGGAGACTGTCCCCATTTCAGGGAGCACGCCTGGTGGTAGCCCCATCCTGGTGTGTACTGGTGTTGATGCCCTTGCGTTGGGTACCCAGGGTGAGGGAGAAGGACCATGTGTGTCACCCGTGGCGTTGCAGCAGGCGTGGGGTGGGGTGGGTGGTGAAAGCCGGTGCCTAAGGGAAGATGGTCAAGGGTTCGAGCGCATCCGTCACAGATGAGAGGGCTCGAAACGGTTAAGCCTGGGAGCAGCGATGCCGTGGCAGATCCCCACCCCCAGTACTGTACAAGGAAATGCTTAGCTCCAGCTACATGAACGACGTGTCAGGAAAATATATCGTTGCCTGAAACAGAATATACACAAAGCGGGAGAGACAAAAGTGCCCTCAGACCCCCTCGCTTGGAGCTGCCTCCCAAAAGGGCTTCGATGGGGCTGACCTTCCCCTCAGCTGCTCTTACACTGCTCCTGTATTTGCATCAGTGCGGGTGAGGAGGGGAGACAGCCTCAGGTCCTATTCTGCTGTTATTACAAGGATGAGCTAGGACATGGTACAGCCATGGAGGTTTTTATTTGTGGGTTATTAGTTTGGCTTTCCCGAAGGAAGAGCCTGTGAGAAGTATGTTCTTCCCTAATAGAGCATCACCTTACATTTTCACGGCAGACAGTCTGCTCCGCCTGCTGAGGTGGCCTGAAGAATCAAGAAGATTGACAGCAAAAAAATTTACTTCAGAGCTGCACCGGTCTGCTGGCAGGTATTTTTTTGTCTGTTAGTTTTGTTCTTTTTTTTTTTATTTCCTTTTCTTTGTTGTTGTTGGTAAAGGAACGAAGCTGTGCAGTCAGCTTTCTTCCTTCACAGTCTACGACCTGCGTACCGAAATTCGGTTCTTTGAAGAGCCGACCACGTGAGGAATTAATGCCAGGCTGCAGCCCTGTGTGCCCTTCCACGCTGGCGTGCAGGACCTCCTGCATCCAGAGCTTCATGGCCTTAGAGAGCGTCACCTCCCTGGGAAAGCTGAGCCGTAGTCACGCTGCGGAGTGTGTTGCTAAACTGCTTCCTAGGGCTGAGCTGAACAGCCAAATACAAAATCTCCCGGTCAGATTTATTGGAGTGGCCTGGTGACGTTCCCCAGATCTACGATCTACGGTGATGGATGACGCCGATCCATTAACGTAGTAGTCTCATCTAGGAAAAATGTAATTGTTTTTTCTGCATCCTGCAGTTTCCCTAAGTTTTTCTGAACACGTAATAGCACACATTGCAGCGGAAATTGCTGGTGAAAAATGCTGCAGTAAATATGTCAGGGGCTTTATATCCTATGGCAGCGCGCTCCTCTTCTGGTACCACGCGGCCATCATTAAGATAGGGGAAGTGATAATAACAAAATTTGGTATTCGTCGTGATGTATGTGGTCTCCAAAGGTTTGATGGAACAGTATGGGCAGGACCGACCTTGTTTCCTCTTGCAATATGTGTCTGCGAAATTTGTTCGTGTTGACTGGTTCACAGTGTCAGGAAAATAACGTTTACTTTTACCTGCAATAGCAGCGTTATTTTTACAGAGCTGGTTGCCCTGCCTGTGTTTCCTGAAATATAGCCCTTTTCTTCTGAGTAGCCAGAGTCTGGATCCCTGATGACAAAAAGCATTATTACTTTTTTGTGTATTCTGGGCACAGGTTGGAATAGACTCACCTCCGTGCAGTATGAGCAGTGTGTCAGTCGGAGCTGGAACTCCCGGCTGGAGAAGACTCCTTTGAACAGGCTGGAAGGTCTCTGTTCATATAGTGTCAAATTAGTAAAATTTGGACATTAACATTCACACTTAGACAAACTGTAAGTGCTACAGCAGCAAAGAAACATGGTAGACCTTGATGAAATGGGAGGAAAAGACACGCTGTAGGAACACAACTGCAAGTAGTGGCCGGCAGCTGGAGTGGGAGGGAAGGCAGTCCTGTGCCACCTCCATGCGTGTGCACGTGTGTGTGTGCCCGCTTGTCCTCATGAGTGATGGATGATCTGGATTGCAGCGGTAACTGGAATCCAAGCTGAGGTCTGTGCCTTGTGCTAATCCCATGCCAAAATGATCGCTGCCCAGAAGACCTCACAGTCAAATGGATGATGCAAAAGGCATTAGAGAGGAAGCACTTGCAGATTGTAAATGCACGCGTGCATGTATGCGTGTGCGTGTGGGGCATTTGTAGGTGGTACAAGTAACCCGGAGCGGTTAACCTCCTGTGGCACTGAGATGCAACAAGACAGATTTTCAGTATTTTCTGTTATTTACATACTATTTGTGGTCAGAGGCATCTATATTTCACAGTTCAGCACAGGGGCTTCTAGGAGGGCTAAACTGGTCTTTGAGGGTAAAAATGCGTTGAAAAGTTGTGAGGTCTTCTCATTATATCCATCAGCACCGTAGTGCTGCATCTCACACTGGTATTATCTCTAATTCAGTCAGAAGGCTGACATCTTGTGCGTCATGGCACGACAGAGAGAAAGAGGTCATTTCTCTGCCTCTCAAAGTCAGACCAGGAAATGGTACAGACACTGGGGTGAAAGCGAGTGTGTAAAAGGATGCAAAATTCAAAGAAAAAATGCTGCAGTTTTCTTCACATCACAGAAGTCCTCCATTTTTCTGTCTCTTTTAAACAAAATCCTTGCAGCTGCTTACAAATTTTGCAAGGATGAAAATAACGGGCTATTTTTGCTTGAAAGTTTTTCCATCCGCACATTTTTAGATAGGGTGGTGCCAAGAGTAGGGCAAATTTGAAATCTGCTGAGGATTAGAACCGTCATGTAGCTGGTGAAATGTTGGGCTTGGTTTATCAAAGTGATGGGGTGGAGGAGAGGGAGAGTCAGTCCAATAAATCTGAAGCTATGAACATAAAATTTGATCTTGAAGTGGCAAGCTGAAGGAGCATTTGGTTATTCATGCCAGTGGGGAAGGATGAAGTATTAAACAACCGCATTTTGCACTAGGGAAGGGAGGACTCCTCTACCCTTTTGCTCCCCAAGCAGCACCCCGATACTCCTGCACCTTCATATCTGCCCATGCTCCCAAGTGAGACCCTGTCCCACAAGAGAAGAGAAGATGATGAGTCTGGTTTTGGTCCCCAGCTCTTTGGCTCATCCCTAAATCTTGTCATTTGGGACCATATCTGTGCCACTGAGAGCCATCAAAGCTATGGGCGGGAGAAGGGGTTTTCCCTTTCAGCCCACCGTGGCAAGCTGGGTGGCACACGGCACACGTGTGTGTGGTTAATCACCTGCATGTCCTTACCTGTGGTCTTAGATAGGAGTATTCGTACCTCGCCAAAAAGGATCTGTGAGCTGAAAGGTTCAGTTTTTTACTTGGTTTTGCTTTTCTTCTCATTACTTATTTATTTAAGCCAGACTATATTAGGACGATGAGAGGTTATGTGAAAATTTGGCTTTCAGTTGATTTAAGATGACTTACAGAGCTGTTGGGATTTGCTATTCTAACCCCCATGGCTTTAAAAGACATTCAGACTGGTTTCTGTTTCTTCTTCCTCTCTGTCTCAAGAAGGTCTAGAAGCAAGACAAGTTTAAGGGCAGTCCCCTCAATGGTGCTGAGGTTAGCCCTATTCTGGCCTTGTCTGCGCCAAGAAAAAGTGGTTTTTAACTGGAGCTGGCGTGACGTAAGGAGGGGATGGGAAAGGATTTGCAGCACGTCTGAGGGGCTGGGGCTCTCGGGGCACTTGTGGTGGCAGTGGCATCTCACTTTGTTTATGGGTTTTGAGCTGGTGAAGCTGGTTTACCCCTTGAGGGGTACTCTAGCGTGCTTTGCTTGTGTGGCTAGTCAGGAACAGCCGAAGCGGTTGAAACCATGCTGGTGCAATGGGTCAAAGTCAGATGTTTCGCCTGCAAAAGTGCTGTAGTGGTTTAAAAACTGATTTTAACTTTACCTCACTAACCTGTCGGCTGAGACTTGGTAACTGGTCCATGAGGGGAGCCCCATCCTTCGTAGCCAGGAGCAAGACAGATTCACATAAGCAAGAAGAGATGGGCAATGGGTGTCAGCCTTTGCCACACCGATACCAGTTCTCATCTGGGTATTGGAAGAGATGTAGTAAAATATCCGAGCCTGGGATCAGTGGGGAGGGTCAGGACAACATAGTGAGCCGAGTGTCTCTGAGCAGAGAACAAACCTCTGCTGGGGAACTAATGAGGCTTTGAAGTCGTTTCACTGACATCAAACTTGGAAATCCTTTGTAAGAACTGAGATGCTTTAAGGACTGTTTAATAAAGCACTTGACTGGGAAAGGAGCAAATATTTTATCAGGCTGACACTGAGTGCTTTTTGTTTTGGGGGAAGCGGGGCTGGCAATTACATTTAATTGGTATCCTTTTCCTCTTGTTATCATTGGTGTATCGATTGCTGGGAAAACGAAATGCATGGGTTTTAAAATTTACTGTAAAGTAACAGCTCTCTTGTTTGTTTTGTTTAGCTCTGTGTTCTCAAAACAGCTCATTTTTCTTTGCTTTGCTGGCGAATATAATGTTTTGATTGAAAATGATACTAAATAATCAGTTAAATGGGATATTTAATGACAGGAAAAATTGTTTAAAATATTTTTTCCCATAGGAAAATCATGCACTTTACTTTTTGAGCCTATGAAGTCTTTTAATGCTAGCATGAGTCTGCATTCTTCCTATGATCTCACTCCAAAAGTAAACACGTGGGTGCACTGCGTGTGTGAAAACTGTGGAGATCAAGGTATAGTAAATCTCAGGAGCTCCGATGCAAGAGATATCCCTAGAGTAAGTCCAGTTTTTCCCTGATACCATTTTAATTTTGTCTTTCTTAGGCTCTTGCCCATTGCTGGTTTGCCTTCCCCATGGGAAGCTGACCTACTGTATGAGAAGCAAGCCTGGTAGATGAGGGGAGAGCAGTGGATATTGTCTACCTGGACTTCAGGAAGGCCTTTGGCACTGTCTCCTATAAGATCCTCATAGGCAACCTCTTGATGCATGGGCTGGATGAGCAGACAGTGAGGTGGATTGGAAACTGGCTGAATGGCTGTGCCCAGAAGGTGGTGATCAGTGGCACAACGTCAAGTTGGAGGCCAGTGACTGGTGGTGTACGCCAGAGGTCAATACTGGGTCCAGTCCTGTTTAACATCTTCATTAATGATGTGGATGATGGGCAGAGTGTACCCTTAGCAAGTTTGCTTATGGCACCAGACCAGCAGGAGTAGCTGATACACCAGAGGGTTGTGCTGCCATCCAGAGGGACGTCAACAGGCGGGAGAAGTGGGCCGACAGGAACCTTATGAAGTTCAACAACAACAAGTGCAAAGTCCTGCATCTGGGGAGGAACAACCCCAGTCACTAGTACATGCTGGGGGCTGTCCAGCTGGAAAGCAGCTTGGCAGCAAAGGACCTGGGGGTCCTGGTGGACACCAAGTTGAACATGAGCCAGCCATGCTCCCTTGCTTACAAAAAGGCCAATGGTGCCCTGGCCTGCATTAGGAGGATGTTGCCAGCAGGTCGAGGGAGGTGATCCTTCCCCTCTCCTCAGCACTGGTGAGGCCACACCTGGAGTGCTGGGTCCAGCTCTGGGCTCCCCGGTACAACAGAGACACGGACATACTGGGGAGGGTCCGGCAAAGGACCATGAAGGTGATGAAGGGACTGGAACATCCTCTCCTATGAGGAAAGGTTGAGGGAGCTGGGACTGTTCCGCCTGAAGAAGAGAAGGCTCAAGGGGGATCTCAACAATGTATAGAAATATCTGAGGGGAGGGTGCAAAGAAGATGGTGCTAGGCTCTTTTCAGAGGTGCCCAGTGGCAGGACAAGAGGCAATGAGCACAAACTGAAACACAGGAGGTTCCCTCTGAACATCAGGAAACACTTTTTCACTGTAAGAGTGACCTAGCCCTGGCACAGGTTGCCCAGGGAGGTTGTGGAGTCTCCCTCCTTGGAGATATTCAGAAGATGCGTGGCCATGGTTCTGGGCAAGCAGCTCTAGGTGGCCCTGCTTAAGCAGGGGGTTGGATCAGATGACCTCCAGAGGTCCCTTCTAACCTCAACCCATCTGTGATTCAGTGATTCTGAGCAAGCAGAGGTGCACGATGGGGCTGAGAGGTGGGGAGGGGAGTGCGGCAGGACTTTCCCAGGAGCAAGCAGCCCTGCAGTTTGGCTTTCAGTGAGAAGATGTTCCCCCAGGGCCACCGAGGCAGCACCTCCCCACCGCAGGTGCTCGGGGCAAGGGTGTGATCGCTGGGTCCACGACACACCTGTCCACCACACCGCTGCAGCCACCGACGTCCCCATCCCAAGGGACTATGTCACACTCTGGGAGGGGGCATCTGCACGCTACCAGCAGCATCAAGGGAAAGCTGATTTAAACAGATACTTCTGCAGTCGCGAAAGTGATAACTCATTTTCCCTGTTTGAACAGAAATTTGGAGCATGAAAGCTGCAACGAGTCGGAAGAGCCTGCTGGGTCAAAGGGATGTCATCAAACTGGGTGGCACATGACTCAGCAGTAATTATGGCCGGCAAATTTATATTTGTCCTTCACATGTCAGGTTTAATACATCAGGCTTCTGTGCACTGTCTCCTCCTCGGAGTGCATGTTCAGCTTACGGCAGGCTAAGCAAGCTGCCACTGTTCAGGCATTTCTGTACCATGCTAAGGGAAAAAAATAAACCACCTTCTGAAAGGTTTTATATTTGGAAACTTGCTGCAAGTTTCCTCCAAGCGTAACAGTTTAGAGACCCCAGGAACTGGGATGTGCTGCGGATATGAGAAACTTGAGCCTTTGGGAATAGCAAGATCAATCTCAAGTCATTTCAAAGTAGCTCTGGTTTTATAATGTCTGCTTATATGTAATACCATGTACTGCACGAGCGGTGGTCCTTTTGAAAGTAGGAGACCTTCAGTTAAGTGTTGTATACAGTTATCGGAGTAGTTTGTGAATGGAGCAGAGGAAGGGAAAAGGCACCTGGCAGCATGGCGGCATGTGCTCTCTCCCTTACATTTGGGGTATGTCACAGTTTCCACTGCAAATGTAGGGGTTTTTGCGAAGTGCTCAATTTGGATACAAAAATTCACCACAGGTTGAAATTTGTCAGGCAAATGCTCTATTCCTTCCACAGCATTTATCGTCTGTCTTGTATATATTGCCCGTGGGAGTAAAGACACTGGTTTCAGGTCTGTGACGGGATTTTTTTTTTTCAGTTGGTCTGATTTGTTTTTAAATGAGAAGAAAGTGAGTTCTCTCCTCTCCGGAATGGATTGCTAACTACAGGCTGTTGACAACAGCAATATAGTTAGCAAATATATGACTCTAACACGGCTCTTTGCAGGCGATTAGCCTGTGCAATAGGCAGACCGCTGTGGTGTTTCTCAGCTGAACTGTTTAAGAGACCGAAGTACGATCAGCCAGGCAAGCCGCTGCGTTTGAGAGCGAACGTGATGTGTGCCGAAGCACTGTATACGTATTGTCAATGTCCCATCTATAACGTGCCATTTTGCGCTGCCGTAATGATTTCCTTTCCCTCTCGTTCCCCCAGGGCTTAACAGCCTGGATGGGAGCCTTGACATAAATAGGTTTGCCTCCCAGCAGGATCCATAATGCAGCGGTGGACAATAAAAGAGTACCTGTTGCATGAGCCGCATCGGAGCCTTGTTATTCCTCTGGCGCCTTCTGAAGTTGTCTGATGAGATGCTCTCATTTTAACTGCTCCTCGGCAGCATCCAGCTCATCCTCCACGACATAGCTCCCGTAGACAGAGAAGTAACGCGGGGCGGCACGTAGGTGCGTGGTCAGCTGGGGACGTTGTGCAGAGGGATGAGGAGCAAAAGCTGCGGGTGTAACTTTCATACCGGCGGGGATACCCTGGTGTAGCCCTCCCTCCTCTCTCTGGCTGATACCAGAGTGAATCCTGCCCGTCTTTCCAGCGTCTTTTGCGCCTTGCCCTCCATCACTTTTGAATGGAGCCTCCTGAATCTTAATAGGGAGTTGCTGGGTATTTGAGCTGAGGGAGTGAGGGGGGAGAGGGCAGGGCTAAACCGGGATGTTTCCTCGGTGCCCCCTGGAGGGGACAGAGAAGCGCATCCCCAGTGGTTCCCCTTTGGTGATGACCAAGGGGGCATTGAGCCCCCTTTCCAGATGGGGGCTGCATTTGGGGTCCGATTGTGAGCCAGCAGGAGGGTGAGGGGCTGGTTGCTTTATGGCAACCAGCCTGCGGGTCTCCTCTGCTCCGCCTGCCCTGTACCTTGGAGGGGGTCACCGTCAGCCCTCCTGCGAGCAGAGGGGGTACAGGTCCCACTGGCCCTCCTGGTGCCTCTGCACCCAGCCGAGGTGTGTTGGGGGTATCAAACGCGGCACCACGAATGGCGAAACGCAGGGGAAAAGGTTAGTTCACCATTAGCTGTGAGTTGGTTACTCCTCTGCCCTTCAGTGCTGCAAGATTATGCTACTAAAAGGGTATGTGGGATGGCCAGGATTGTTCATCCCGGCTGCCTGAATACGTGAATCGGTGAGAAATGTGAGAGGCAAACACTGCTGAAATCATCTGTGGTTTGCATGTATGGGAGAGCCAACCTGGACGTTATTTGTGTATTAATAGCTTTATGTATTTGGGATATGAAAGCTCACTTCATTCAAATACATTTTTTCTATTCTAGCAACAAGACACCACTAACGATACGGTATAGCCTTTGTTTGTGTATGGCTCGAACTATACAAAGCAAAAATTGCAGGATGGAAGAGGATTTATTGTTTGTTGGTCTATGTCAACATGTGTCCTCGTTGCCTATTTGTGTATTTACTGCAGAAGGATGCAGAAAGATGGGTCGGGCTTTGGCTGCTGAGACTGCTGAGGACGAGCAGGCCCAACCCTGAGCTCCTTAAGAAACCCAGGTCTCAGCAGGGTGCAGGCTGGGTGCGTGGTTTCGGGGTGCGTCGAGGGTGTGCTGCCGTGCGGTGGCAGGATCAGCCCAAGCTGGATCAGCATGCCACTGGGGGTGCTCGGCAGGTCTGCTGCCCTCCCAAAGGGCGGTGGGGCGTCCCCATCGGGGATGCTCTCACCACGGCCCTTGTTAATAGGCTTCTGCAGAGCAAAAACCAAACATGTTGCTTCTGGCAAGAGGATCAGTGACAGCAAGCAGTGAGTTTTGGCAAAACACTGAAGTCCAAATCTGCCCATAATTTTGTCCCCAAGCTGTTCCATTAAGTCAAGATTTCTAATTTTGTTTTGGTTTTGATGCTGTGTTTATACTGAAAGGAACCCAAATTTTTCCCAGAGATACTGAGCAGGGCACCCCACAAAGGGAGCATCTGAGACCCTTTCCATAGTGTGCGCAGTATAATTTGAATTATGTGTCGATAGTGAGGTACAAGCCACGGTATGGACGAGCAAGCGGAGCACGGGGATAGCTGCGCACGGTGCAGTGCTGGTGTCCCACGGGAAGGCACGCAACAGCCCTGAGAAAAATCTGTTGCACAGCCTTCAGCAGGAGATTAAAAAAAAAAAGCTAGAGTTATCACCACCCCTCTCATGGCATTTCTGTATCGCTAACATACCATTTCCTGTACAGTTACACACATCATTGCATAGTGCCATGAACTTAACTCTTATCAGCACCCCGGTGGGAAAGCCCGGGTTATTTACAGTAGGGCTCTTTTCAGTGTTGCGAGCTTCTTTTCAATTAAAACAAACAGCAAATTAAATATTAAATAGATAAGTAGGGAAAGTGAAATTAATTGATTTTTCCGGCGCTCAGGTGTGGTAGACAGAGGAAACTTAACGGTGATTTCACTGAATTATATTACTTTCATTTGTGTGTATTAGGTACGTGAAACTTGTTTTAAAAACTGGGTAACTCTGAATACTTTATGTGCAGTGAAGCAGTGATCTTAAAAAAAAAAACAAAAAACAAAAAACCCCAAACCCAGCGCATACTTCAGGTTGATTTTTATAAAGGAGAAATATCGTATGGCTATTACTGTTAATACCAACATTGAAAATTTACTTTAGTTTAAGACATTTCCATGTTGACTAACAGATTTGTACCATGTACTCGGTGTACGTAGCATAAAAAAGGAGTGCAGGAGCTACAAAACACCTCTTTGGACAACTTCAGACTGTCTCTTGATCCCAGATCTTCAAACGTTTCCTCTTTTGAGGCCTGGGGACTTGCATCCTTTTCACTCTGCTTACTGACCTTGATAAGAGGTGTTTGGTGTAATACGTGTTTAGCAGCCCTGGGATTGCCTCCCGGGTGAAACCGAAAATTGCTTTACAGGGCGCAGGGGGCAGTTGCGCTGGGACTCCCCTGTACCTGGCAGGCAGCTACTGCCAAGCAGCAGGCTGAGGGCAGGATCGTGAAATATTTTTAAGTGTGTGTATATATATATGTTTTGGGTTTTTTCTGTAGCTATCACATGCTCAAGAAGCAGGTGCACTGGAAGTACGGAGAGGTACGCTTCCACATAGGAAAGGTGAGGGGGGAAACGCCCACCCCAAGCCCATAAACCTGGGTCAAGGGCTGCACCTCACCTTTCCCTCCTTCTCCTTCCCCTCGCATGGTGGGGCCCTCCCAGAGGCAGTGTAGGACCGCAAGCTCAACAATATCTATTTATAGATCCCAGAAACATACAGGATTCAGTGTGGAAAACAGTATTTGACTATGCTTCAAAAAAAAAAAAAACAACCAACGCCACAGGCGTTTCTTCAAGGTGTCTGATGGTGATAGATGAGCTCTTCTTCCCCTCATCTAGATATTTCCTCTGCCTCCAGCCCTGTCGCTTCTTAAAGCAGCAATGGGGGGATTTTATTACGGTTTATACTTTCATCTTCGGCGGTGATCTGTCTCTCTCTCCGTGGGTCCGTACAGCACGCTAATCCCTCAAGTCTCTTACGCAGCATAATTTTCATCCTAATTTTTCTGTTTCGCAACGTTAAATGGGTTTGCCAGGGGAACAGGGGGTCATTTCCTGTCCCTGCCAGGTCATTAATTCCCTATGAAAACACGGCGCTCTCACACTTCTCAAGCAGACAGAAGCATCGGGAAGAGCCAGCGTCGTGCAAAATACTCGGCTGTGCTGCAGCAGCTGGAGGAGCAAAGATGCTGGTGTACGCTGCAGAGACCACAGGGTTTTAAAATGGTCATTTTTTAAAAGAGAGAGGGAGAGATTATATAAGAGCAGTAGAAAATGGCTTTTTAATTCCTTAACAGAAATGACGATGTCTATTTTTTTGCAGCTTGAATCTGCTGAGCAGTCTCCTCATTGTCTTTATTTTTAGAAACGATTGCTCTTCTTTTTTTTTTTCCCCCCCAAAACATGACTGGCCCAATTTTTTTGGTACTGATACTGTCACTTTCTGAATAAGGGATTTGAGTTTTGCTCCTGTTTTTCGGTGCTTGGGCATCTCTGCCTGCCTGTAATCTGTCTCAGCTGAAGCTGGAAAAGGAAACAAACAAAAAAACCCGCAACCCTGTATTTGTGAATGTTTTCTGCAGAACATTTCATGAGATGAGAAAAATCCGGAATTATTCTCCTTAAGCCAGCAGCAGGAGGGGAAAAGAAATGACTCATCTGTTTACTTTTAAAAATCCTTTTTAAGAACTCAAACGCGCCTGATAAATTATTAGCATTTTACCCAGCCAGCCTCCACTATTAACTCCCGACATTTCTACAGTCTTGCACTCGCCGTGGCATCTCGCTGCCAAATCCAAGGATTTACAGGTCTCAGGAGAGACTCGGGAGATTTCCCACTTCCCTGCCTTGGCCATTTTTTAGCCTTTGTTTGTGGGGTTTGCTTTTTGCCCCCCTTTTCCCTGTCCCCTCTTAGCTTGCAGGTTTGTTGGTCATACAAACATCTATGTGACCAAATCATTTCTGTAAGCGCCAGAGCCGGCGGAGCTCTTCGCGTGCTCTCAGACGCAGACGCATCCCCAGGTTGGGACTCCTCACCCATCCAATTTCGGAGTGGTGCTGCCTGCCCTACCATCCCAACGCTGGCGTGCCTGCGGGACGCAGGGAAGCGCCTCGCTCCCACCGGCCCGGCCAGCCGGGCGGCGGCCATGGCACACGTTTCCTTCGTAGGGAGCAGGATTCAGCTGCGTGCAGGTGAAAAATGTAAATTTGGGGTGCGCCGGTGCTCTCCCATGGTAACGGAGTTGAAACTGGACAAGTTTCCATGGTGATTATTACTACGGCAGGATGCACCGCGCACTTCGGCAGAGGCACGGGCGGCGCCAGGCGGAGCGGCCAGCCCCCAGCCAAAGTCTGCCGGTGGCAGCTCGCAGGGCGGAAATTATTTATCCTTCTGAATAAATGGATGCGCAGCGCCGTTAGTGTGCTGCTTTTTTTTTTCAGGGGAAGGGGGTGTTAATCTTTTTAGGAAATAGGCTGCAAATTTCACCACGATCATGAATGGAAACCATCTCTGCCCTTTTTTAATTGCCATTTGCTTGGTTAATATAAAGGGTTGTGCTGTCAAAATACATCTGGAGTTGCTTTGATTTTTTTTTTTTTTTAATTCTTCATGTCTTTTGCGACTCAGGTGCCTGGTTCACATGACCATCTCTATCTAGCTCTGTGGCAGGGCGAACGTCAGGGTTTGGTTTGGGTTTGCTCCTTTCTCACCCTGCAGACGGCTGTTTCAGAGGTGCTGTACGCAGGCTGTTCGCCTTTAGGAAATCCCACTGGGCCGAAAAAGGGACAAGTATTTTAGGAGAAGCGAGGACCCTTCACCCATGGCGGAACATTTCTTAGCCACGATATTTTTAGAAATGTTTGGTTTTGGGGCTTTTGTTGAGTTAAAACCGCGCTGTCGCTCGGCTCTGCCGTGCGCTGTCATTATGTGAAGCTTTGTTTAAAAATGTGAATCGGACGGCCCGAGTCCTTGTCTCAGGCTGTGTGCTGGGGTGGGGGGCTTGGCTGCAAGCAGCCCTCAAGGCCTTTTAAATTATCTGTGTTTACAGCTAAATACAAGTTCCTGAAAACTCTTCGTACAACACTCATGGATGTGTGTATATCTAGCATCTCTGTATGTCTGTTACACTGTATTACGGAGCCGTGAGCCTGAAGCGTGGAAATGTTTAACGGCGCTTCTTTGGCGATGGGGTCTTTAAAGGCAATTGCAAATGTTATTTTAAGGAGGAGATTTATGTGGTGCCTAAAATACGTTTCTGGTTTGCAGGCCAAATTATGTCCATGCCGATGCTCCTGGCAGCCCGGAGCTGCCGCGGGTCCCGTTGACGGCGATGTAGAGACGGTGCCAGCAGAGCCCGAGAAGCCCTGTGACATGGAGGAGCTGTACAAGGATGCCCCAAACCTGCCCATGGACGTCACCAGCTCACCCTCGGCGATGGCCAACAACAAGCTGGAGAACGGGGTGGCCCAGCTGATCACGGCGGAGGCCTGGAACATCAACTCAGCCGACCTGATGAAGAAGGCCCTGTCCCCGCTGGTGACCGTCCCCGCACCCTCCATCCTGACACCGCCGTCTGAGTCGCAGAGCGGGGTGGCCCTGAAGGTGGCGGCCACTGTGCTGCAGCCCATCTGCCTGGGGGACAGCCCCGTCGTCCTGCCCATCCACCTGCAGGTCGCCGGCAGCGCCGCCCCACAGATGCCAGCCACCAACGCCACCACCCCCTACGTCATGACCAGCCAGGGCCCCGTCCCGCTGCCCGTCCTCCTGGAGCAACACGTCTTCCAGCACCTGAACTCGCCCCTGGTGCTGCCCCCGGGGGCTGCCTGCCCCGCCAGTCCCCTGCACGCCGGCCTCTTCCCCGGCGCCACCGCCCCCGTCGGCCAGCCCCAGCTCCTGGACCCCAAGCCCTCTGGCCAAGCCCAGGAGCCTGTCCTGCCCCCCGTCTTTCAGACGCCGGGGTTCGCCGCCGTCCTTCAGGACCTGTTTCCCTCGCAGGGTGCCCTGGGCTCTACCCCCTGCCAGCCCCCACCTGACTACGCCACCCTTCCACCCCAGGCCTTCAGCTCGCCCCTGTCCCCGCTGGTGCCCCCCGCCACGCTGCTGGTGCCCTACCCCGTCATCGTGCCCCTGCCCGTCCCTGTCCCCATCCCCATCCCTGTCCCCATCCCTGTGCCCCACAGTGCCGAGGCCAAGGTGGCCCCCGACCCACCCAAGCCGCCGCTCTTCACCCCCCACTCCTGCAAGGGGACCCAGACCCCCCTGGAGAAGGAGGAGACGAAGCCCTTCGACCTCCTCCACCCACGGGAGTTTCCCCAGCTGAGCCGCCACACTGTCATCAAGATGGGCAGCGAGAACGAGGCACTGGACCTCTCCATGAAAGGGCCGCCTGCGCCCCGGGCCGGCGAGGCCACCCCGCCACCGCCGCCTGAGGACGGGGCCCTGGACCTGTCCCTCGCCTCCTGCCGCAAGCCGGGGGGGCCCCACGGGGAGGCGGCCGGTGCCGGCCCCACAACCGCCACCGAGGCTGGCATTCACCCTGCGCCGGACAAGCTCTCTGGCCCGGCCGCCCCCTTCACCCCCTGCAAGCCCCAGGAGGCGTCGGGCAAGGTGGAGGGCAGGGGGGCAGGCGGCGGGCCGGCCGAGCTGCTGCGGCAGCCGCAGAAGTGGTTGGTGGAGCAGGCGGGCAGGGCGGGCTGCGAGCCTAAGGCAGGCAACAACATCGAGATCGTCAGCACCTCGCAGACAGCCAAAGTCATCGTCTCCGTCAAGGACGCCGTGCCCACCATCTTCTGCGGCAAGATCAAGGGCCTGTCGGGGGTCTCCACCAAAAACTTTTCCTTCAAAAGGGACCTGCCCCAGGACTCGGTGCTGCAGTGCTACGACGTGAAGAGCCCGCCCGAGCCCCGGGACAGCGCCGAGGCCCTCAGGAAACCCATCAAAAACAGGAGCGTAAAGCTAAAGAAAATGAACTCGCCGGAGATACATATTCTTCCAATCAAGAAGCAACGGCTCGCTGCCTTTTTTCCAAGAAAGTAAATTATGGGTTTTTAGAATTTTAAGATTATTATGAGAAGAAGAAGAAAAAAAATAATAAAAAAGATGCACTTGGTTTTAAACTCATTTAAAACTTTAAACTATCTTTGTAAGTTATTTTTGGGGGAAGGGGGAGAGGATCGGATGTAGAGTCCCTATAAGCTGGGTTGTTTTTTTTTTTCCTTTCGGTTTTTTTGTTATCGAATTTTGACTTTTCATGGGAAACTGAATAAAAAGCAACCTATTTTTCAAGCAGATTGCACATTTTGCAGCTTTAATGGAGTAATGGATGAGTCAGAGGGGTAAGAGCTATTTTCACTGCCATAAAGTGCTTTGATGATGTAATTCTTCGTAACGGTCGGAATGGAAATTTCAAAATAAATGTTTGTATGTGCTAATTGGTTGCGGCATTTTTTTTGTCATTTCTGAATTGCTTTCAGTGTACGGAGAAGATTTGGCAAAAAAGTCTGTAAACTGTAAAGCACCGCAACTGATTTGTGATGAGCCTAAAATGTTCAGAAAAAAATAACAGGCTAAGAAAAATTATATTGTCCTGCAGCACTGTCGGAGAGCACGTCGCAACAGCCGCTCATGATGCGCCCAAAGGAGCTTCCAGAGGAGCGAGAGCAACCGAGTGCTATAGCCCAGTGTGCACCTAACGCCAGCGTCATTGCGAGAGACCCATAGGAAACCGTCTTAAAATATTAAGTAATGTTAGCAGTCATTTAAAAGAGAAAAGCCTAAAAGTCAGGGGAATTCGGTTGCCGGGGGGCAGGAGGGGAAGGAAAAGTTGCATAATTTTTCCCAGCCTGACTACAGATACCTGGAAAAGTTGTTTATTGTTAGTTTTCTAAGTTTCTTTGATGGCTGAAATCAATGCACATGAAGGAGCAGAACTGTGTAACTTTATCACTCGGCAGTGTACAAGCCGCCCACGTCAATGGAGAAATGTGAATGTACAATTAAAATAAAAGTTCTGGTAGGTTACAGTTTTGCACTTGTGTATGGGAATGAGCTGGAGATGCATTATTCTGTGTCAGCTTCTGAGTTCACACGGCTCGCTTGTAAAAACCCATCCCGATGGAAGGATGAACGTGCGAGCAGGAGAGCAATTTTCAGTGGGCGCTGCCTTTTTGTGGCTATACCTGTTACGTAGAAAAAGTCTTTTTTGCTATTATTTCAAATGACGTGTTCCCAGCACCGCCCCAGTACTATCTAAATAAAAAAAGCCATTGTAAACCCATCAGCTGGATGCCGTCACACGCTGACTGTGCCTTCTTTTACCTAGCTGCAGCCCAGCTACTTCCAAGACTCCTCTTGGACAGTTTTGGGAAGGTTTTTGCAGTTGGTTGCACAACGAGAAGTTGCCCAAAGAAGGGGCTTCAGGGTTAGAAGACTAATCGCACCCTTAGGCAGCAGTGTCATGCCAAAATCTGTTGAAACTTTTGATGCCAGCAGACACCAATTCACTATTCAGAAAATGCATCTGCATTAGGAGGTTAGGAAAGGCATGCTGTTCCTCTTTTTCTGGGCTGAAGGATCGCTGCCCTCTTGCTTAATACGAAAATGGAGGACTTACTTTCACATAAGCGTAGCATCAGATTCTGTTAAACTCTTGCCTCTTAAGTATTTTTAAAGCCTTTTATTTTTCCCAACGCTGGCAGAACTGACAGTGTTCAGAAGAGCATAAAGTGGTGATGGATTCATTAATGTTTAGTCATCTGACTTTTTTTTTTTTAAATATTTTTTTTCTTAATTGAAACTACTTTGCTACTTTGTTTTGCTCCTTCCAAGAAACTGTGCTGATGAAATGTGTCATCTTCTGGTTATTGCAGTACAGAGGCTCAGGATTTCAACATCCCTTGGGACAGCCATCTCAGTTGTCACTGCCCCACTCTGTTTCAGCTGGGCCCGTTCCAGAGTGTCAAAAACCTTCCGAAAATGTAGTTTCGCCGAGGGCTACCCCAGATTATTTAAAAAGAAGGAGGTGGCAGCATTAGCTGTTGTCATTTTTATTTCGCAGTTGACAGAAGCAAGTTCAAAAGAAGTTTCTGGGATTTTTTTTTTTTTTTTTAAAGTATGTGCTTCTCACACTGGTGGTTACATCTGCACGGACCACCGCAATCCCCGGCATCCTTGTGCGAGCATCATCCCCCTCAGCATCCTCAGCGGGGGGAGGAAGGGCATCCAGCCGATGCCCACCCCTCCTGCTGGCCACAGGGCACCTGCGACAGGCGGAGCAGCGCCTGTCGGTGCAGGTGCTGAGGTTTTTCCTCTGCTCCTTCGCAGGCCTTAACCTGGGAGCACTAAAAGCTCCCCGTAAACTTCAATGCCCAGGCCAGCTCCCGGCCTGCTCTGCAAACAGTGGTCTGGCTTAACTGAATTTAGACCACAAGAAGTTAAGCTAAATCAGCTTTATGCCATTATAAACCCATACAAGCACTGTCAAAACACCCGATGCCTACAGGCAACTAATTCAATTTAAAGCCAACTGGTACCAGTTGTAAAAGCAGACCAGACCAGCAGCCACGCGGCTGCGTCTTCCCCCAGACCATTCATTACAAGAGTAACTGCAACCTCCCTGCTCTGAAACAGGGCTTGAGGAAAAACAGAGCAGGCTCAAACTATCCTAGCGGTCCCCTCTGCCCCCCAGGACCAGCCCCCCTGGCTTTACGGGGCCATCTCCAGAAGGGCCAAGCACCCTGGTGCTGCTGGTCGTCACCACCGTCCCCATTGCCACAAGGCGACAGAGGCTGGAGCCACCCCAGTAGAAATGGATGGGCAGAGCAGACCAGGCTCACCTGCCCCACCAGGAAAAGCTTCAGGCTTTTTCATTGCTTAAACTGCAATGGCAGGGGGGATATTCTGAACAGCATCTTTCCGGGAAGGCTTAGGGCAGCTCCCGCTCCCTCCCCTGCTTACCTGTTCATGCAACCCCAGCCTTCAAGGCTGTGCCACAGGGAGAGCAGCCAGGCACCGGCATCTCTCCTGATGTTCAACTCTGTTGGGCAAATGACACTAAGTAGGGACGTTTGCCTCCCACCATCCCTGGTGTGTGAAGCACAAGTCTTACATGCCATCGGCACGGGGGAGAAGCAGCCACAGAACAAGGTACTTAATTACACCAAGATTGAGCACTTCCACCTCCTCCTCCTCCTCGCCTCTAGCGGCAATTACAGATTTTGTATATTGGGCCATTAATTTTCTACAGGGCTACATTTTAACTGCTTCTGAAACTTCTGTATGAGGAGAAGGATGCGGAGCTGCACTCATGATATATGGAGCTTCCATTTCTGGTGGCTGTTAATGGAGACATTAATACCTCTTGTGAAGTTGAAGGGAAAGTCATTAAGCCGTAATGGTAGGAGGAAGATGTTTTACAATGATAGGTATATGCAAGGTAGAGAGAGAAAAAGAGAGAGGAGCAGTGCAGACCCTCAAGGGCACCCCTTGTTGGCTCCAAGCTTCCTTTGACTTGGACTTTGGGTGTGGGCTTTTATTAGGGGGTAGGGGAGAGGGCTGCGGGGGTCAGTTGCCTTCCCCTCATCACTCTTTCCCCTGTCAGGCAGGGGCTTCGCAGGAAGCCAGACACAGAATCCGAGGAGGGGAGTAGGGCTGCGTGTCCCAGATGAAGGCCACGGTACATGGCAGCCACAGGGGTGGGAGAGCTCAGATGCGCCAGCCTGGAGCTTTCCTCCACAGGGCAGCCGGTCCCCTTCCCCTATGCTGCCCAAGGCACGGCCCTGGGACCAGGGGTGCACAGAAAAGGCTTTGGCACATGGAGTTAGCAACAGAAATGAATCCAAAAAATAAGAAGCAGGTTCTCAGCCAGAGAACTTACCTGGACCAGGCGGTTTTTAGGCTGAGAGAACAACCAGTCAAGTAACAAGCAGACAATTAGGAGCGCAACGTAAGGTGGAGAACCAGGAGATGAAAGCAGGCAATGGAAGCCAAGATAAGAGGCACCTCCAGGTCTGTTAGCATCGCACCTTTATTAAAGTCAGCGAGGAGCCAGCCAGGGAATGAAAGGGAGAAGCAAAGCTGCGGCCCTTGGCCATGAGCAGATGACAGACGGAGAAGGGGAAGGTGTCAGCTTCAAAGACAAGGCTCCAGGACAGCTCAGCTTAGCAAGAGTGGGAAGAAAGGTGAGCACTGAGCGCTGGGAGGGTAATGCTTTCTTGGGCTGAAGGCAGCTGAGAAGCAAGGGTGGGGGGAGATGGTACCTCAGATCACACACATGCTGAGCACGTGAGGCAGCGTGGCCTTCCTGCTCCTGTCCTGACACAGCAAGTGATGGGAAAGAGCAGCAGCAAACCCAGCCTGGTGGGAAGGGGAGAAGGAGAACAGCAAAGGCATCCGTTTCTGCTATCACAGGCCTGAGGTAACGTGTGTGACCTAGGCTCTCCTCCCACCCACGCTCCTAACCGCTATAAAATTGATATGCCAGTGTCTCTCCCCATCAGTGCCAACTTTTCCTTTTTTAAGCACGTCTACCCATTTTCTGCTCAGCCCCCACCCCAGAGCACCGGGATGATTACACCACCTTGCACATCCCTGCAGAGGTTTGACCCACAGGGGCCCAAGGAGCAGCTTCACGCACTTCTTGCATGCGAAACCTTTCAGGGGAAACTGGCTGGCACAGAAGTGGCCACCGAGCACCAAAGGGAGCGATTCGGAGAAGCCCGTGCCCCTTCACTTGCACAGAGGCACCTCAGGACAGCGATCCAACAACAATAAGCGACTCATTAACAGTCCTCATGAAGAATCTTGGACAATGAAAATAGCATAAAACAACATTGCATAATATCCTGGTGCCAGATGTTCTAGTTTCTTTTTGTGCTCAAGTTTATAAAAACATGCTGAAGGGCTCAGTCAAAGACCTTGTTTTCCTCTGGCTGGGATCAGTTCCCGCCTTCCCAAATGCAGCCAGCCTGCCACTGCGACATTAATGATGTTAATTTGCGCAATTTGCTTTTTTCACTCACTTTTCACTTTTTTTCCAATGCTTCCCCCTCCTCTTATTTAAAGTTGCATTTCTCTTAGACTATACCACATACTCTTAATCCTGAAGTTTGCAATTCAGAGTACTCTGGGGCAGTCCTACACACACAAGCAAATCCCCTAATTTTAGTGCGGAAAACATATTTTCCACAGTTGTTAAAATCCTGGTATCGCAGCCCTGCTAGGAAAATCCATTCTGTTGTTGAACCATCTGAAACATTTTTTTGTGTTTGGGGAGAAAAATTACTAACCACTAAAATATTTAGCACTGCTTTGTGCCTATATACCCCAAGTTCTTCTAGAATAATAGCATAATATCCTGGTACTGAAATTATTAGGATACTTTCAAATTAAGAGGGGAAAATTAAAAGAGCAAAGGGCAGGGTACAATCTAATCAAGTATCTGGAAGGGAGCACAATTTTCCAGGTAAAACATTAGTTTTCACTGTTAAGAAGTGCATGTTTCCAGTGAAGCGCTGGCAACAGACACATCACATCTCCACGTCAGCCTGTGCCCGGCCCCCCCTTGCTCCTGGGATTACGAATGTTCCTTAGCCCACAGCTGTCTCAAAACGGTCACATTTTCTGCATTGTTTCAATATCATCCTTCCCACCACAGCCTCATTGACAGAGTTCCCATCTTTCTTTGCTTAAGAACCAAAGATAGGCAACGTTTTGTCCTAGTCTGGCATCTTGTAGACCAAGGGTGCGTCACTGTGACACAAAACAAGGAGGTCCTTCTTTCTGGAGCTTAGGTACTGCAAGAAAACCCCTAAAAGTCCCATCAGTAAGCATGTGAAAGCTATTAATTTTTGAGGCTTCTGATATACAAATAATTTCCTGTTTAGTGAGGGGAAAAATACCCTACCTGCATTCACAGTTATAAAGGTGTTGAGTGGATTTTTCATTCTTTAAACAAAAGTTTTGAAATAAGTACCTTGAAAGCTTGGTCCATAGAGCGCAGTCCACCACAAGAGAGCATGTGCCTGCCCTTCAGAGACTCTTCACAGCTCAACCATGATGGCACAAAGCCACCACGCTCGACCTTAAAGCCCAATGATGGATATGCCAACACTCGCCTAGAAGCACGCATATTCGTGTACAGGGGGGCCAGGCTTGGGTTAAAAAAGACCAACAGAATATTTAAATGCTGGTTATCTGCCTTGCATCATTTTAAACAAGAGATCTGCAACAGTGCTCTAACTGTGCAACAACGAGGATCTAAGAGAGCAGAAATATTCTCCGTAGATAACTTTTTGGGCTAGATATTCTGGACATCTGGACTTTTGAGTGAGAACCCTTGTGTGGTAGACCATGGGATCTGGCTAGCGTTTCTTGGTTAGTACAACGTGCACCTCAACATTTCCTTCCGAACGCCAACTAGGTCTTTCAGTGAAGGACTCAAATAAGGGGATTGTTCCATCTTACTTGCAACAAACAGCACTTTAGGTGGGGAATTAGCTCACATGCTGAAGTTAAGCAAGATGGGTATCAAGGCTCCCCTAATAGATACTGGAAATCTAGTCAATAAAACCAATAGAGTCAAGAGAGCTATTCATCTTTTTGTAAAGCAGATGTTGGTATCTGGTCAGATACTCATAACCTCAACTCAGTCAGCTAGACCTCCATGGACTACAATGAGAGAGAGTCTAGACAACTATGATATAAAGACATGAAGTTATACAAAATTAAACCCAATCTTGTATTCCTAGGTTTTGGCTCTTCGATTGGGCTCTAGAAGAAACCACATCAAGAGGGAGTTGGTAGCAGCAGCTCATTCAATTAGGAAGAAACAATTTAAGGACAGAGAGAGGATGCCCCAAGAACTGGGTAGGGAATTACAAGGACTCAGCCCATGTTTTCAGATGATTTCATGTCAAGATAAAATACTTCACATCCCTGACGTGGCTCGAAATGTTCATCTCTAACTTTCCTCTTTAAAATCCCAGCTCAATGCAAACAAAGACACTACTTATGACTCAAGTCAGTGCATCCAAATCTGAAACAGTTTAAGTTAGTACATCCACCTGGTTTTCTCTTTTCCGATTTTCCATTACTTCATTCTTCATACACTTTCCTTCCCATGTTTATTGCATGCAAACCCTATCACTCATGCCAGGCTTCCATTTCTGTTTTCTTTCAAAACATTTAAACTTTCCCCAACCTGTTCATTTCCTGTAGCCAAACGTCACCCAGGCAAAGACAGTTTACAATTAATACACTATGGTGAAGGCGAAGATGTATGAAAGTAGCATGCTCCCTTTGCCTGAGCTGATCCCTTGAAAATAAACAAACTGCTGACAGCATTCAGTTAAAAAAAAAAACAACAAAACAACCAAAAAAACAGCCAACCCAACAAACCAGCAAATCCCCCAACCATTGAGCCTAATAAGCAATATGTCCCAAGTACATTATGATGACCCATCTAGCACCTCACCCCTAAAGCACAAGTATAAACCAAGGGTAGACTAAAACTGAGCATTTGTTTATTAATTTCTCCCTCCCCACTATTTTGTTCATGTGAGCACAGGGACTTAAAAAAAAAGAGAGACAGACTGACAGACAGAAAAGCACTTTGTAGACCACACCTTGAGTAACATCACCCAGGTGAGAGGCATCTGTTCATAACAGAGTACCACCAACATTCCCAGGCAAGGAGAGAACTCAGTAGCAACAGTTAGTATGTACATCAGAGATCAAGCAAGCAAGCTGCAGAGTCCTTTTCCCATTTTTCAAAACACGCAGGAGTTAAGAAGCACATGCAAAGATCCTTCCCTCAAAATAGAGGGTCTCCAATAAGAGGAAGACCTGCTTGGCAGCACTGGTTTGGAGAGATGGAAGCTGAGGGAAGAGCTATTCAGACCTGTTTGAAAACCCCACTCTTAGGGATCTGGACAGCATTAGCACAATTGCCTGGGGAAACAGGGTGCCTCCGTAACTACTGAAAAAAACCTAAATATGAGAAAGGGAGAAATATCTAGGAAAATTATGGCCTCTTGCATTTGAACACCAGACTTTCTAAGGTGCTCCACCATTCATTAAGATTTTTCCCAGTGCCTTGCCAATTGCCTTGGCTTCCACCTGGGCGGGTAGACGAGTCTTTGTCTTTCCACTTCTTGACCTCAGTGCTGAGACTGCCAGTGCAGGGTAATGGCAATTATCATGGTGGTTTTGTGGTGTATTCATTTCCTTCCAGCTGTCATAACTAGAAAGGAACCATTGGCAGAGAGGGTTTCTGCCAGCTTCGAGCTGTACATCTGTTCGCATTTGTCTGTTCACACAACATGGGATGCGATCTCCCTTTCCTCTTGTGCTGGCATCTGTTTGCTTGTACTGTTTGTCCTGGGAGGGCTTTGATTTCAGAGGCTGGAAAGCAAATCTCTGCAGAGGAAAACGTCTTCATGTATTTTAAAAAGAAAAGAAGTAGAGCTGTGCAGCCTTCGCTATCAGCACTAAACAGTTCCCCTGCAGATAATGAAAGCCAAAATAAAACTAGCAGTGGTCCATAAAGCTACAAGGAGAAGCAGCTCATGCAGGACTCCTCAGCTTGTACAGCAGGACTGGGAGATTCTGGAGCTGGTGGAAGCTAATTCCGATTCAATTGGGACAAATTACAGCTAATCAAAATGATCTGCTAGGACAGGGATGGACGATTCATGTAAGTGAGGCATTTAAAAGCCTACTGGACCACTGTAATGGCATATTTTAAGCACATATAGGACTCCCATCATCTACACAGCCACAGTAGTGAGAATTTATTTAGGACAAACCAGAGCAGAAGGTTTTAAAATATATATATTTTGCTATTTTAAAAAAAAAAAAAAAGAAAAAATCTCTGGAGGTTCTCACTGTGAAAAAAAAATTTAAAAAGATATAAAATGTCTCATAGTTGCTGACTCAAAACACAGTGAGTTTACAACAGACTGTTCAGATTTTAAGAAGATAAAGTCTCAAAATGGCTCTGTGTGACCTTTGAACCAACAGGAGCACTGACAGTTGGGGAACACCATCCCAGGATTATGGGCTAGTTAGTAAGCTTTACAGAGCGAAAGATTATAATCAAGGCTGGAGAAAAAAGCAGCAACCATTTCACCACAGAAATGGATGTGAAATCAGCTTCTGCCTCCCTGCATCATTCTTAGGCACTTCCAAACGAGCACTTTTTACTCACTCCAATAGTTTTACACGTAATAAAAAAAGAGAGGAGGAATATATGACCTTTGAAATATATCTCGAGGGGGTCTTTTTTGTAATCCTCCCCCCCACCTTTAAACCGAGTCAGCCTAACTCTACATAGCTTCAACTTGGCAGAAAGATGAAGATGCTCATAACTTTTATAAGTTTCACACAGCTAATGTTGGAATTAAATGTTTATTTTAGTCTATTATGTAACTAGCTAACCAAAGAAAAAATACTGCTGTCCACTTTTAAATTGTGTTTTGTCACATGATACTGCATTAAAATAGACTACACTCTGTAAGTGACAAAAGGAAAATGTGGGTCCGCTGCTGAATGAGATGGGGGACCTCATTACATAGGATGTGGAAAAGGCTGAAGTATGGAACACCTGCTTTGCCTCAGTCTTTACTAGCAAGACCTGCCTTCAGTAATCCCAGGTCCCAGAAACCAGGGGGAAAGGCTGGAGCAAGAATGATGGACTCTTGGTGGAAAAGGATCAGGTCAGGGAATACTTAAGCAAACTGGACACACATAAATCTAAGGGGCCTGATGGGATGCACCCACGAGTGGGAGCTGAGGGAGCTGGTTGATGTCATTGCAATGCCACCCTCCATAATTTTTGATCGATCATGGTGAATGGGAGAAGTGCCTGAAGACCAGAGGAAAGTAGATGTCACACCTTTCCTGAACAAGGGCAAGGAGGACCCAGGGAACTACAGGCCAGTCAGGCTCACCTCCATCCCTGGGACAGCGATGATGCAGCTAATGCTGGAAACCATTTTCAGGCACATGAACAAGGTGATGATCATTAGGAGTAGTCAGCATGGCTTCACCAAGAGGAAGTCATGCTTGACCAACTTGATAAACTTCCATGATGAAATGACTGGCCTGGTAGATGAGGGGAGAGCAGTGGATATTGTCTACCTGGACTTCAGGAAGGCCTTTGGCACTGTCTCCTATAAGATCCTCATAGGCAACCTCTTGATGCATGGGCTGGATGAGCAGACAGTGAGGTGGATTGGAAACTGGCTGAATGGCTGTGCCCAGAAGGTGGTGATCAGTGGCACAACGTCAAGTTGGAGGCCAGTGACTGGTGGTGTACGCCAGAGGTCAATACTGGGTCCAGTCCTGTTTAACATCTTCATTAATGATGTGGATGATGGGCAGAGTGTACCCTTAGCAAGTTTGCTTATGGCACCAGACCAGCAGGAGTAGCTGATACACCAGAGAGTCGTGCTGCCATCCAGAGGGACGTCAACAGGCGGGAGAAGTGGGCCGACAGGAACCTTATGAAGTTCAACAACAACAAGTGCAAAGTCCTGCATCTGGGGAGGAACAACCCCAGTCACTAGTACATGCTGGGGGCTGTCCAGCTGGAAAGCAGCTTGGCAGCAAAGGACCTGGGGGTCCTGGTGGACACCAAGTTGAACATGAGCCAGCCATGCTCCCTTGCTTACAAAAAGGCCAATGGTGCCCTGGCCTGCATTAGGAGGATGTTGCCAGCAGGTCGAGGGAGGTGGATCCTTCCCCTCTCCTCAGCACTGGTGAGGCCACACCTGGAGTGCTGGGTCCAGCTCTGGGCTCCCCGGTACAACAGAGACACAGACATACTGGGGAGGGTCCGGCAAAGGACCATGAAGGTGATGAAGGGACTGGAACATCCTCTCCTATGAGGAAAGGTTGAGGGAGCTGGGACTGTTCCGCCTGAAGAAGAGAAGGCTCAAGGGGGATCTCAACAATGTATAGAAATATCTGAGGGGAGGGTGCAAAGAAGACGGTGCCAGGCTTTTCTCAGTGGTGCCCAGTGACAGGACCAGAGGAAATGGGCATGAACCAAAACACAGGAGGTTCCCTCTGAACATCAGGAAACACTTTTTCACTGTGAGGGTGACCGAGCCCTGGCACAGGTTGCCCACGGAGACTGTGGAGTCTCCCTCCTTGGAGATATTCAGAAGCTGCCTGGCCATGGTCCAGGGCAACTATCTCTAGGTGGCCCTGCTTGAGCAGGGGTGTTGGACCCGATGACTTCCAGAGGTCCCTTCCAACCTCAACTAGTCCTCGATTCTGTGATACGCTCCTCAACTCTTACTTAGAACAGGGCAGAGACAAGACAAGCGTAGAAACATAAAAAGTTGTAGATACAAAACCTGCTATATTTAATTTGAAAACCCTCATGTCTATGCTAAGCAGTATTTTTGGTTTTCCCTGTAGCATTGCTTTCTATACACTTGTTACTTCCAGTTACTATTTTAAGCCTATTATAGAAAAAGCTTTTAAAAATTGTAGTTTCAGAGTAATTGGTATAGAGAATCATGCATAAAAGTTTCCCAAGTGGTCTAGACAAAAACACAAAGCAGACTTAAGATAAACTTTGATAATGCAGAACAGAAAAAACCCCAGTCAGCTCAAACTGGAAACAGAACAGGTAAATAGTATAACACAAATTATCTTAAAACAGTGACTACCAGCCTCTGCTTCAAGTTGACTGGACACAGGCTGCTCTGACTCCTTGGTTCTGGATGTCAGGCCATTTAAATTAAAAATTATTCACATTATATAGATTCATATATACATACATATGAATAGACTTTCATTAGTTAGTCATATTTAAATGAAAACATGATCCTAAGTTGGCCCACTGGAATAATACATGAATAGGAAAAGGTGACTGAAGCCCTCTGAGTTAAGCAGGAAGATAAACTATTAATTCAACATTGTACCCATGTTTCAATTCTCTGAATTTCACCTCCAGTTAAAGGGAAGACAAGCACGAAGAACCATGGTGTTTCATCTGAGCAGGTTCAGACTTCAAGATTTTAGTCATCCTTACTCAGGGTTTCATTTTTCCCCTACAGGAATACTTGAGATACTCAAATGTAGAATTTTTGTATCACATTCAGGGCATAGACAATCACATCCACAGACTCAGATAAAACTGTCAGAGTTAGAGAGAAGGTTAACATTGCTTTTGAGCAAATTATATCTCTGAATGACTGGAAAGGAAGAGGAGTTTCTACAAGTACCATGAGTATTGAGGTGAACATCTTTGCCCCTGTGTCTACCACCTAAAGTAAAAAATGGTGTCTTATTAAAAGCAAGAAAAAAGGGAAAGATGCTCCATCCTTTGAGCCAATATCTATAACATGATGTTGCTGTCTTTCACTCTCATTCCTGAAAAAGTCCTACAACATGTATACAGCCTCAACAAACTTCTTAGAAGTGCCGTCATGTCAACTGCAACATGCAATCACCCTGCCATACAGCACTCTTCAATTTCAACATTGCATAGGCCTTCTGCAACAAGAATTGAGAGAGCTGCTAGTCCTCCCAGGCAGTAGCATTTTAATTTCAAATAGAAGAGATCTTATAATGTGCTGAGGAGTTATGGCACAGTCTTGCAAGACAACTGAAAGATACAGAACCAGGGAAGCAGATGAATCCCTGTTGATAGAAAAGCAACTCAGAGAAACAAAGGCAATACATCATGTTGTCTTCCACATCAAATATGCACCAAAAAGATATTCAGTATCATTTGAGAGAGATCAGATGCAAGATACCTCTGGACTATTGTTACTACCAATTTCCAAGTTCCATAATTTGTCTGCGAAGGATTTGAGGTTACCATTAACCCAATTTAAGTTACTTCTCAAGCACAGGATGATCACTGTGAACAGCCAGCAGAACAACAGACTTCTGTATCATAGAAATAAGAAAGCATGAAGTATATGAAGTTCAAACCCATCGCCATTAACTGCTCTGATTTAAAATACTTCAGGTCTTCCTCTGAACACAGGACAGACAGTTTTTAGCAGTCTCTTCCCCTCAGTGGTTACATGAGAATTCTGTAAGCGGCAAAATGCTATATGCAAAACTAAATAGTTGAATATATTCCTAAGTTGTTATTTTGAAAGCGTAGACCAACCCAAGTTCAAACATTAATTGCTTCAGATAAACAATGTTGGAATGATTTTACCCTTTTGATTAAAACTTCCTTACACCAGATGTTTACATGAACTGTCAAGAACTGCCAAATGCCCGATAAGATAGCTACCCTTGCCTACACAAACAGTGCTCACACATATACACAACGTCAAACAAAACGGACAGTTACAACAATGAACAAACTATTTTATTTTTGTTGATAGATAAGAACATCCCATTGAAAATAAAGAATAAAAAATATATTCTGCTACACCACTTTGAACACTTGAATTTCACGCTATAGCTCATGGTGAAATTCTGGTACTGCAACATCACAGTAATCCCTGTGCACACGGGTGCACAGAAAGCCTTGAACAAATATTTATACCCATAATAGTGCCATGTACAAAAATGTCATTCCATAAAGGCCAAACAGAAAATTTAAACATCTTTGTTTTTCTTATGCCAATGGCAACGTAAAAAAATGAAAACTGTTTGCAGTCAGTTACTTCCACTTAAATCATATGAGATCTTTTTACACTAAAGAACTCTGAAATTCAGCATAATAAAGCGTGGAAGAAGTAAGGTATAAACAATATACTGAACATGTGGGGCATGATGTTTTCCTCAATATATAACTAACTTTCATATGGTTACACCAACAATCAAGTCAGTATTTTCCTAACACAAAGAGAAAATATTCTGTTTCTCCAATCAATGCTCTGACCTTTTCTTACTATAAAGAGCATGCTTGTATTATTCATCTAAGCATACATGCACCACAAAAGATATGCAAAACAAATCAATAACCTTTAGTGTCAAATGTCTAATGATGTAATAATAAAAACAATTCTCCAAGTCCAAATGACTTGCTAAATTAAAATTGCATTGCAGTCACTTAAACTAACAAAATACTTGGATGCTTGTGAGCCACAAAATTTATTATTTTGCAGCAGTATCTCTGCTGAAACCTGAGAAGTATCAGACTATTGGTAAAGGAAGGCATTTTCAGAAAAGGCATTTGTAAAAAATACATTTATACTATATGCTTTCATATAAAAAGGCAGTAAGAAATATAATAAAACCTACCATTTTAGGACTACACCTTCCCTAGCAAATAGTTTTTATCACTTGCGCTATTACATACAGTACATTCAGTTTCCTACACAGAAAGTATATTTTCTTGTCCCTGATGTATATTACAATTGGCAGTGACAACAAACTGCTTTATTATCACTACTCATTCTTGCAGCTTATACAAACAGCACCAATTTTAACCAAAAAAAGGCTTATCGGTTACATGGTAGCACTTCCTTATAGGAAATACAAGCCCAAAAGATCGGAACCAAATGTGTCTTTCCAGAAATAACAGAACATATGGCTCAGAGTTAAGGGATGAATAACCAAGAGTATTGCATAGTACAGGGATCTCACCTGTATGAATAAACCCACTCTTCGATTGTTTGTCACCTTCTGACTCCAAGAATGGACAACAAATTAAACAGGTGCTAATGAATATGAAAGTAGTACACAACTAAGTTTACTGATAAAAAACCAACAAGAAATTGTACAGTTCTCTCTGGCACAGTGCAAAGTACACATTAAAAAAATGAATACATATGTACAGTGTGTATGTGTATTTTTATACATATATAGTATGTATTTCCCCGACACATACACGTATATATAAAAAGCATGAACACACATATCCATGCCAAACTTAGCAAAAAGATGGAATGTTTAAAATGTGGATGCATTGTTCCAGTTAAATCTGTCTGTCCCAGAAATGGCTGTTTATACAGCCAACATGCCCTTCCATGAAACAGAAATATTTATTGCCTGCATAAATTGACAATATACCGTACATTTGTCCTCATAACTTACCAAAGGACTGATAATCACACTTTATAAAAGCTTATATTTGTATTAAGCCCTCTCCTCCATAACCCTTCCCTCCCCACACCTCATCCCCCCATGATGAGGGGGGGGGCTCATATGGCTATTCCCTTTATGGAAATCTAGGAAAAATAACCTAGAATAACGTACTAGACTACTACTCTGCTGGAGGACCAGACACAGTATTCACTACAGAGATGAGATCTTCTATTTTAAATTTTTCTTGCAATATAAAAGTTTACAGCCATCCCTGTAAAAATTATTAACACCTGATGCTGGTTTGTTTTATTATTTTCCTTTGGGATTCAGCTGTTTTGGTTCTGAACGTGAACACGTTGGCTGAAGTCTGTAACAGAGAACGCACTTTTCAGGATTCAGAGAGCACTGTTACCCGACCTGCCTGCCCCCAGTATGATCAACTGTCCTTCCCTGCAAACTTTCTGAAACAGTTCGCAGAATACTGGAATGGAATACAGATTTCCCCCCCTCACCCACTCTTTATCCTGAATGTCTTTTTTACATTTTGAGAGCACTTTCAAAAAATAAAGATGATTTATATCAGCAAAATAGTTTCAAATAAAGGCGATGGCTGTGAACCTGAGAGCTTAGTGTGATAAGAACACACATATTTGTGGTATCCCCACTGGCTAGTACTTTCCTTGTTTAAGTCTTTCAATGTGGTAGCACAACTTTAGGGCAGGCCCCAGCTTCAGTCCCATATATTTCATTATCATATCACTCCTCAGTAAGAGTAGTGCCTTCCCATCAATTTCCTGCAGAAGGAAGAGAATAAACACAACAACATACAACTACTTTAACAAGCTGCATGGTAAAACTGGAAAGTACATTATATTTGTTTATACTGTAGTAAAAATTTTTCTACTGTACATAAAACATTGACTTAGTATAATTTGATATTTACAGATGGCCACTGAAATTGAATTTATTTTAGTATTTTTTAATGTACGATTAAGGTGTTTAAGATGCTAAAGAAAATCATAGTAAGTAAAAGACACTGACCAAACAGCCCTCAAAATTAGGTACCAGCTGGGAAAAAAGTGAATGGGTCAAGGGAAAAAAACCCAAGAAGCTGCAAAGGAAGGTCTGTGCAGTTAGAGATTAAATGATCCAAGCACTGAGGCCTTGCACTGAACCTTGAACACAGCTGTGGGAGGATTCTGGCATGCACATGCACACAGTCATACAGAGGAAGGGGTTACAGACCATCTAAATCTGTGAAATAAGACAGATCTATGTCCACGTTAAACCAGACAGATTGTTAGGATGAAGACCAAGGACAACTTAGTCAGATTTCAACTGACTGGTTGAGAAGCTGCTGAAATGTGACAGTCCTAAGCTCATAGTAGCATTACATACTGTAGACAGGCAATTAGTTCCTTAAACCACCATAAAGAAAACCATTCTGGTTTATTTTTTTTAAACATGAACCTGACAAAACAAGTGACATTTAGTCTTGTTATACAACTAAGAATAAAACATAAGACAGGAAGCTCCGTTAAAAGTTATTT
>VYZW01062135.1:0-19268 GCA_013401315.1 Balaeniceps rex
GGTTGGAAAAGACCTTTAAGATCATCGACTCCAACCGTAAATAAAATTAATATTTCCCTGCTGAGCAGCCAACAGTTACATTCCACTGCAAATAACGTGCTGATAAAACAGAAGCATCTTTGCAAATGTCACTGCTTAATTGGCATTCACAGAATATTTTACCTCATCACTGGAGAGTGATGAACCAGCCAGCAGTTTGGGGGTTGTATTGGTGGGCTGTAGTTTTGGGCCATGAGTCCTAATAGCTGTACTGAGCAGAAGGCAGAGCCTCATTTCCCCATTAGAACACAGGATCGCTCATGGCTCTGCCTTTGGGACCAACGGGGTTTGGTACAAAATAGGGCATCCCTAAGGATGTTTCACATCCATGGCCCAGGCAGCCTTCAATGACTGGGAATGCATGTATGGGGAAGGGAGGGAGAGGAGTTAAACCACCGTGGATTAATTCATACCTTGATAAGAGACTAACTTCTGACCTGGGACTGATCCTACAACCATGTCCAAACCTTACATATTATTGTGCGCTAGGTCCACCCAGATGGCACTTGTTATTCCTTTCCTCTTCTAACTCCACAGTAATTTGCTGACAAATCTTGCCAACAGTCTTTGGAAAGTTGAAGATTAAGTGTGTTGGGAGTACCGTAAAATAACAAGTCCCTCAGGGAGAAGTAGGATGTGCACAGCTGAGCTGCAAAACACAGGCTTGAATGCTGAGACGCAGCATTGCCTATGAAGGGTTGAACCACTGTCTGTGAGAAATGGCTTGGTAAGGGATATTTGTCTGCCTGACTAAACGGGAAGAAATCTTGGTCAGGAATGGTTCTTGTCCAGGATGGAGACCCAGGCTTGTTTCTATACCCACAGGGCACTACGTGAGGTATCATCACTGATTATAGGCTGACTATAGACCCCTCCTGGCTGACCTGGCAATGAGGCTTCTCTCCACCTTGCTGGCTGAGCGGGTTTCTTTTGCAGACTAGCACAGACCCAAGTCTGTCACTGATGCTTCATTGCTTCTATAGATATAGTAGGTTTTTACGACTTTGCAAAAGTAGAACCAAAGGCATTAGCAAAGGTCTGAGCCACTTTGTGCTGCCTGAGCCACTCTGCAGCACTCGCTGTACAAGCTGGTAGGCGGGAGGGGAAGCAGGGGCGCAGAGACCCGCCAGCGGCTGCTCGGCTGCCTTGAGGCAAAGTTGGGATTAAAATTCAGGGCTCCCGAATACCACCCCCTCTGCACTTCAGTATGTTTTTCTTTTCCTAAAATAAAAATTTCTAGTAAAGCAAGTGCAAAAAGATTGAGTTAGAGATGTTATCACAAAGCCAAGGTCCCCCCTGGGTAAGGCACTGAATGTAATATTTCACTTCCACAAAGCATTTATTTTATTTTTCAAATTTGAAATCTTTTCCTTTACATCAAAGCATCCATCAGTTCAATATTCAGTAAGAAGTGCACTCACTGAGGGTAACCCGACAGCGTTGCCCCGCACCAGCCAGGACTCGCCGCAGTCAGCAAGTTCTGGCTCTCCATCCCTGGCTGACTGCCCTGCAACACGCTCGCTGCAGCTGCAGGAAGCACTGGGAAAATGCTCCTGCTACAGTCCTGTAGGGATGCTTCCACATCTGCACTTCTCTTGGCCCACAATCAGCTGGCAGAACCACTTGCAAAACTCAAATCCTGCTTTTTATACTAGGCTCCATCAAATGTCTTTATTCACTTTCAGCTGGATCATTAGCTGGATGCCTCTGCCTAGTTTTTAACACATGGATTCCTCCCCCAAAAATTACAGTGATCCCATTTCTAGGGCCACCCAGTCACTGAGATAACATACCAATTTATACCTGCTGAGGAGGCGGCCTATTTAAGCTTCTCAGTTTTTCTAACCAAATATCTCGTTCTCTTAAATAATATTGTTCCAACGCTTTGAGGACTCCCCAGCAGCAGCCAATTTGTAGTTCAGGTTCTCTGACATGCAACAAGAAGAATTAACTCCTATTTGTAGCTGCTTGCATTTGGCAGCAACGTGCCCAGTTTGGGACCATTTGGCTCAGTCCAGATCCCACAGAGCAGAAGGCACCAGGTCCTTCAGGGTTTCAAAGATGGTTGAGAACAATATTCTGCACCCATTAGAGAAACCCGAAACAAAACATGTGGATCGTTAAGTGCCTATAGTAGTTGTGAGGAACCATTTTTTTCAAGGGAGTCTTTCCTTAGATGCACCGGCCCATCTCTATAAATACTGTGGTTTTGATCAGAGCACTTCTCAAACAACACTGAAGCCTCCTGATGCTCTTCCCGTGGGACAGGTAAATGTTTGAAATCCATTAACTGAGCAGGCCACCAAAAGCTACATAACTTTATGGATGTGGCAGGAGTGAACCTGGAAATAGACTCAATATCTTGACTTTCTTCTTATCCCTTCCCTTCCACTGGAGACCTGGCTTAGCCCAGGACTGGTCTGCTTTTTTATGAGAAGAGGGGCTGAGTAATTTTTTTAACACATTGACTATTGAAAACCTCCCCTTACCTAAGCTTTCTGTTCCTTTACCCTCCTAAACATCCTACAACTTGGTGCTGGGCACAGTCCCCACCTCGGTTTATCAGGCAGCTCGGAGAAACACCCCCTTCGTAAATACAAGGGAGTTTTCTGTTCGCCCTCAGATTCATAAAATGAAAACCCCAGCACTTTCTGTTCAGCTGTTCCCATGGCACAGAGCAGTCCATCGGGCAGAGGGATTGCTGCCCTGTGCCACCTTGCACAACAGGCACGAAGGCATCGGTGCCGTGGCCGGCAGGTTGATGCTCGCAGCCTGGCAGGCGGGGTGTTTCTAATGGATGGCAACGGGAGACACAAAGCACAGTAGGCCTCTGAGCACAGCGGGAAAAAGTGAATTCAACAAACATTATCAGCGATGGATTTACTAGGGGAGGGGAGAAAAGAGGCAAGGCTCAGGGAAGCGTAGCCCCCCAGGCAGCAATTTGTGATGTGAGTGTTTTGCGATCTGTGACGGACAGCGGGTGAAGGCAGGGTGCCAGCGGCCCTGTTTGCTGCCGCTTTCCTGTGTTAACACCACAGCTAGAACCAGCCCCCTATATTTTACACTGATTTCAATACGATGCTGTTAACCACCTGCTGAAGACAGCTTCGGTTTTGGCTACCACCTGCCTGGAGCCTGTTATCCCAGCCCTGGACACCGTGCCCTGCAGGGGGCATTTACTGTGCGCCACAGCAATAGCCAGAATTATTCCAGTGACATTTTTCACTGCCCTTGAGGTGACGGCATGTAGAGGCCAGTACCCCACTGTGTTTGGGCCAGGATATGTGCACAGGCAGAGACAGTCTTTGTCCCAAGAGCTTTTAGTTTCCCTAGCGAAGACAGGCAAAGGGTGAAGGGAAAGGAATTATCCGTACAAAGGTCGTACAGGTAGGAAACATCACATAGCCTGATTTCAATAATTCAGCACCTATCTTCTGTCGAGCAGCCATCACTTTTTTAGTGATTAATAATGAAAGGAAAGGGTAGTTCCTAGGGCAAGACTCTCCATTGTACCAGGTGCTCTGCAAATATGGATTGATTTCAGTGTGTATATAGACACATATAGGGAATCTGCTTCTGCCCTACTCGTTGCACTGCAGCTCTGGAAACGTAAACATGAGCAGGAGTTGCAGCTGGAAGCATAGCAATGTGGTCCTGCCCGGCAATGGGAACAGGAGATACCACCCTCACAGCTTTTCCTTGTTGTTACTACACTTAGTTATAAAACAGTGGGACTTCTCCTCCATGCCAACCCTTGCCAGTCTGGAAGCACACGGACTGAGGAGCAGTGTACATGTTTACATCCATGTCTTTCAGCATTAAACCTCCTCTTAAAAAAGCCCTGTAGGCAGCTCAAGGCAGGCATCCCATGTAGTCCGGGTGCTGATTTACACCTCTTTGCACATTGAACCTTGACTGTTAAATTCTGAAAGTCTGAAAACATTTCCTATACAAAATGAAACAGTCAAGACACATACTCTCTATTTTCCCCTTCTTCCCAACAAAGTGTCTCCTCTTTAGACCTTTTAATCAAGAGCTGGTTTTGTTACCATCTCAAAAAAAAAAAAAAAAAAAAAAAAAAAAAAAAGAAAAACAAGAAAAAGAAAAAAAGGAAAAAATAAAGAAAAAAGTCCTGATTTGGACACAGCAGCTGCTAAAAAGTTGTCTCAGCTTTCGCTACTCAAGTACTAATAGGGTGCTCAGTATAGAGCCACTGTTTCTAGCTGAGGAAAAGGGATGCTTGCTGGCTTGTTTCAGGCTTATGGGAAGTTTTGTGCGCTTAGGAAAGAAGCTGTTTGGGATTCAGATGGTGTAGGTGGCTCACAGCCTGGCAGGGAGCTCTCAGCCTGTGCGAGGAGAGTTTGGTTGCCTGCCAGGATGCTGGTGAGCAAAACTGATCAGCCGCTGGTGGGTACTCAGGGTGCAGAGGACTGTCTCTCCCTGACAGCCTTTTTCCTGCAGAGCTGCCAATTCAGCTTAGTCAGTTGCAAGTTTTAGGGTAAGGTAGTGAAACCGTTCTGTATTGGTAATGAATAATTTCTGAATTCAGCACTGCAAGAGAGATGGGGTTGGATGTTTTGGGGTTTTTTGTTTGTTTGTTCAGGATTTTTTGGTTTGCCTTTTTTTTCGGGGGGGGGGGGGGGGGTNAGGCCTCATGGGCTGCTCATGGTGTTTAGGGTTTCATCTGGAAACAGCGTTTTAAACCCCAACTTTGGGGAATGTGCTTTGAAGTGTCAGTGTCGTGTGGCATGTCCCAGAGACCACACTGTTCTGCTGTCGGCCAAGTCCACCTGGACTAGATGTGCTAGTATACGTTATTATACATGTTGCTATACCCTTCCTTAGTGTAGCTCATGCTTTTCACTGAAAAAGTTATTAAGCCTTTTAGGGATTTAGAAATCTAACTCAACGGTAACTGCCTGGGGCTTAGGCACATCATCACCCAAACCTAAGGCATGTGCTGCTAGTGATTTCTGTGATTGTTATTCTTTTTGTGGTGGCTTGTTTGTGGTAGAAACAGAAGGAAGATGAGAGGAAGTAAGATAAGAAATTGAAGACAAGCACCCCCATAAAAACCGAGAGTAAGAACTTGGGGCTAACTGCGAACTTCAGAAGGGTGAATTAAAAAAAAGTAATTAATTTTCTGCTCCACTGGAGAAATAGGGATTTTGCACAGGCTTTTTAAAGATACAGGACTGTATAAGATATCTGATTTAATTACTATTTCAGCTTCTGGACAGCTAGGCTGGAAGCTTGTACCCTGTTGAACTGAGGCAGAGCAAATAAGCCTGACCTGTGGAGGCAGCGATCTCCCAAAAGTCACCCAAAAGAAATGAAAGGATGCAGAACTTTGAACCTGTCTGATCACTTGGTAAAACTACTGATGCCTCATGTGTTATGGGTACTTCATCACAGCAGGGAACTTAATTATGTATCTTGGGAAGAATGAATCCCCTGCTCTGCTGGGGTTCAAATACTTAATTCCAAAGGTGTCCTTAAAGAGATGTTCAGCCTCATGATAATAGACTATCCTCTCTATAGGTCAGTTCCCATCAGACAAGGTTAAGAACAGTGTGAAAATGGTCTTGTGGGAAGTGCAGAACAACAGAGGTCTTGTGCCTCTGTAACCTGTTCTCAGCAAGGACTGGAGTCCGTACAAGAGGAAATGCCAAGGAAGTAGCTGTACGTACAAGACTGGAGGCAAGAGCTGTGAACAATGTGAAAGTTTACTAACTAAAAATAACACGTATTAAGCCTTCCAACTAGGGAGATGGGAGGAGTAGAAGGGGAAACCACAATCCAGAGCCGTGTACATTGGGCTGCAATAGAGAGAAGTCAGGCAAGTTATGGGCGGAAAAAGTGAGAAAACAGAGAAAAAGAAATGATGTTCTTATTTAATAATAACTGGGCATAAATATGTGAATACTTAAAATAGGCCTATTTTTCCAGAGAGTGGTTGCTCAGTCTGTCTGAAATCTAAACCTTTTCAAGGTGTCTTGGTGGGTGTGAAAATCTCCGTGTCCTTTTAGCTTGGAGCTGTTGCTCGAGGGCAGAGTGTGGCTTGTTGGCTTGCTCCCACAGGTCTCTGCGAGCAAGAGGAGTTAATATTTGCACAGGGATAAGTCTTTGTTCTTGTTCAGTGTTTACCATCTTGGCTAACCAGGCACCACATTTGAGCAAGTAGCAAACTTAAATGCAGTCTTAAATGCAAATATGAGCTTGGAGAGCCTGTTCATGATGTAAAAGGTAGCGACTGGAAGAAAAACAGCAGGATGGAGCCCTCAGCAGTGGCACCTCAGGCCCACAGGTATGTCTAATACCCTCAGGGAATTCTTCCAAGGTTTCAGTTAAATTCAGCTAATTATATTTAAAGACTTCTTCTTGAAGGAAAATTAACAAGTCCTTTAATGCGTGTTTAACTGCTCCTGCGGACGTGATTATTATTGCTGGTATTTATCTATTCCATACTGCCTTGTGCTGTCTTTAATCATTTCTACCTTCACAAAGTCAAGGGAAGACTTTCTGAGACCAGCAGGAGATGGCTCAAGCTCCCTGTGGAGGGAGCAAAGGACTCTAAGAGGTGCAGGAATAGGAGAAAAGAACCCCCTGTGTGTAATAACGGCATTCTTGATTTTGTGGGCATATGTTAGTATTTAGTAGGTCTGTTACCCAGCTCTTGTGCATTGACATAAGAAAAGTCATTGAAAATGAACACTAATTTACACCTGTTCAGGATGTGGCTTCTTTGTTGTCGTGACTCATGATGTATAAGGATGCTATCTGTATGCGTCAATAAAAAGTAATTGCTTTTCTGCAGAAAGGACAGGATTTGAAAGAACCAAGGCTGTATGTGCCTGGGTAAATGGCCAGTGTTTGCAGAGGCACTGCCGACTCTGAAGCCTTCTCAGAGTTTTGGAGTTTAAGATCACTTGTGGCAGAACTGTACACAATTCAAAATTTCAAATTACAGGTTGTTCAGAGTGCGTTTGAATATACCTGGTATTTCTTCTTTCAGATCATCTTTTAGCCATTCTGCATATAACAGCATCTAGGGAAATGATTTTTTTTTTTAATTAGAATGCTAAAAACATGGAAGCAACTGGATCAAACTATAAGGTCTCTGTCACCCCAGTTTCTGCCTTCCAAGTGGGGCCAAGGGTGGATACTTGGGAAAAGAGTCTGTGAAACAGGTATGAGCAAGTGATCCTGCCCTTAGCAGTTTCATGCAGTTAGGAAGTTTATGAGCTGGATGGATATTGGACCCTCTGGCCACAAACTGCGTAAATTTACCTGAAATCTCTTTGAATCCTTTGGTCTCAACAACCGTCCTTGCAACGTGTCTTATGGTTTATGTGTCTCACTGAAGAACACTTCTGGTCATTTGTTTTAAACTTGTTGCCTGATAATGTCATTAAGTGCTCCTGTTTTGTGGTCTGGGGACTGAAACTGAGAAACTCCCCTATTCGTCTTTCCATGTCGCTCATTATTTTATAGCTCATTTCCAAACACTGCTTCAGCTGCAGTTAGACAATACAGTAAATCCAGGTACCTCTCAAGAACATGGTGATCACGTGAGGCCATGCTACTTCAGGTTGAAATCACCTTCCTGTTCAAGTGTGTTCCAAGAACGGATTAGTTTTTTCTTCACATTCAGGCTTTATGCTGGATTAGGTATAATTCTGACAAAGGCTTGTGTTGTGTGCTTTGATCATTCTGACAGAAATGTGATAATGAACCCATACCTGATTCAGAATCCAGCATGACTGCCAGGTGACCCAGCCATGCACAGATCTGGTATTTATGATCAGGGAACCATCAGAACATGAGAAATACCCTATGAGGTCAGATCTGGTATCTGTCTGGCAAGGTGCTCTGTCTTCAGCAGTGAAAAAAGGAGGTGATATTCAGGGAGAGCACGTGAGCCTGGCCATTTTCTATGGTCCATTCCCCCCCAGCATCCAGAACATTTTTATCATGAGTGTTAATGGATACATCCCTGTCTGGCCCTCTTAGTATTTTAGACCTGTTTCATCAAGTGCATCCTCATTCTAGTGGTGTGGGTTTTGCTGAGTAACAAGCAGCTCTGCTTTCACCTTATTCACGAGCTTAAATTTATAAACTTTGATCCTATTCCCAGTTAGTCATTGCTTCTCCAAATGAAGAATCCAAGCTGTTTCAGTCCCTCATCAGGTGGCTTCTCCCACCCTTTTCTGTGCCTCCTCTAACCCTGTTATATTTCTTGAGATGTGGAGACCAGTATTTGAGATGTCAACATGAATTATTCTGTGATCCTGTCTTATGATCTCCTGTGGGTTCACCAATGTTTCAGAGGCAAAATAACACCCACTGGCTTCTTCCCAATATCCATCCTGATGATACCTAGCACTGTGGCTTTTTTGACCGATGTTGCACACTGAGCTGCTGACTTCAGAGACCACCAGTGATGACTCCAGGACCATCTCCTTGATTCTGATTGCCAGTTCCAAGTTCAGTACTTCTCAAGCATGCTTGATTATTTTTACCTCAGTTCATCACCTTAAAAACACAGTCTATCATCTCTTTTCCAGGCTGAATAGACTCTGCCAGGAGCCATTACCCTCCTCTGATCACACTTACCAGTGTTTTCTGCACATTGCTGAGTTTTGTGCTCTTTTCAAGAGGAGCCAATTGGAGCAGCAAGCAGTAGCCAAAATGCAGTAATTTAGTGGCATATGATGTTCCCTAACATAATTTTATCTCATTTCTTACACTTCCTAATGTCTGATTTCAGTTTTTGACTGCTGCAGTGCAATAAACTGAAGTTTCATAGAGAATTATCCACAAAGACAGCAGAATTTCTTTCCTGAGTTATAATAGCTAATTTGAAGCCTATTATTGAACATTTTGTCACCTTGCAATTTTGTTTTCCTATTGCTGATGAGATATTAATAGTTGAGACAAGACATATAATGTCATAGTGTCACATAGCTGTGAAAATCCCCAAGCTTCAGAACTGATACCTGTGTGTGTGCCACAGCTGGTTTTTAAATAGCAGCTTGTCATACAGGATTGTGTATTCACCTTCTTGAGGAGCTGAAGCTTTTCCATTGCAAATCCTTGGACCTGTCACAACAGCAGAACCAGTGGGAAATCAGGAAAAATGGAAACAAGTTAAGACAGCTAGTGAGAGCTCTGGGCTGTGAAAGAACCACAGCAGAAATAATGGATTTTGGGATAAAGGGAGTCTCATTACTGAGTCGGAATAAAGTTATCTGTATCAGGCAATACACTGTACGAAGCAACTCTGCACTGGCAAAGGAGATAAACTAAATAAATAAACAGAAAAAATCTTCACTTAACTTCTGTAATCCTGAGAAAGAACGCATGAGATGAGTACATCATTAACCATTCATTAAGGCGTTTCTTGCTTTCCATATGGCCAAGTACCCAGAAGCTATTTTATTCAGCCCACTTTGACAATTAAATGTAATGCAATAAATTTCTTCCATGGGACTTCATTTATTATCACAAATGACATGCTAGCTTAATAAAAAATGTTTCTGAATTAACCAGTTATGCTCACATTATAGTTTTAGCTTGATTAGACTTTTTATTTTGAAGCTCCATCTTTGTATTGTACTTACGTTTTACCCTTTGGGATGAGTGGTTTAAATTATGAGATAATTTACTTTTCCTTTTAATTTCCTTGACTAGTACGTATTGTGGAAGTGATAACATGAGCCAAGAGTCTTTCTGATGTTTTTGCATTTAAAAATGAAAGAGAAAACATTTTTATCACCTAGAGAATTAGGTTCTTTTTGCTCATGTTTATTTGATGAAAATTAGAACTATTTGTGTGGAGATAATTATTCACCTGGTGCAATACTGGTTGATCTACTATAAAACTCTTTGGAAAATTAAGTTTTGTTGAAAAAGGAAGAATTTTAAGGAGCTGCAAAAAAATACAAACCACCTTACAAAATGCAAATAGAAAATGCAAAAATACAGTCCCACCTAACAAATTTTACATTCGTGTGTGAGAAGGCTGAAGGCTGTTTTTCCTCTTTCTTCAGTTTCTAACACTTTCTCAGTCAAGGCAGTCACTCTACCCGTAGCTTTACAATCCTTAGGCACTGGAGCTGGCTCGGATCTGAGCTGCACAAACCTTTGATCATCCCTGAACTAAATAATTTTGATGGTGCCAAAAAGTTTGCTGAGACTGCTGCCTCCAGGGAGGAAGAGACCTGGGGGGAAAAGCAGGGCAGCTGCTCCAATAAGGATTTTGTGCTGCCAGGACCACACTGTCAGCTCGCTCACTCTGTCCCCATGAGGACTTCTGGAAGGTCTCTGGAGACATACTGGATAAAATAGGGTTTGTTTCTGTGTCTGCCCTCCATGTTTCCAAGGATCCCCAACTCCCACCTCCCTGATTTCACTGCTCTGTGCCCACCGTGAGCAGTTCACACGCGAGCACTAGGGAAGGGCATCTCAAGGCTCATGGCTACAAAAATGGGCACCTTGGTCTAATGCAGATTAAGCACAAGACTGGGTTTTGCTTGAACAAGAGGTAGAAAGCTGCACTGAGAGGGGGCCTCATGGAAGCGGACAGAAGGTCCCTCCTCAAGCTATGCATCCCTGTGTTTAGATGGCTCAGGTTGTTCTTATGACTTTATAACTGATGGAGAAGTGACTGCTGCCATCCTACAGTAAATGTCTAGAGTGAGTCAGATAACCTGCACTCTAGAAGTGTCTGCTTGTCTCTGGATGATGTGTGACCATTCCCACAGCAAGAAGCTATTCTCATACATCAATTCTCTGAGCACACGGACTTCTGGAATGATTTTGCTGGAAGAAGAAACTAAGTTTAAACAATGTGGAAAAACTCCAAGGAGATTCATTATTTAGTAAGGTCACTTGTACTTTCTTGCTGATGACTCTGAAGTGCTTTTTTGCCAGCTTTCCTTTAAATTAGACTGCAAGTTGCAATTATCAGATATCTGAGAGAACATTATGCAGTGCAAGAAGTGATCATGAAGCCTCTGTGATGACGGGACAGCTTAAATGAAAAAGAAAGGGCATAAAAGGGTTTTTTGGAAAGCTAACAAAGCTGGAATGCTGGAAGCTGCCATGGATAAATCTTGATGAGAGTAGAATACAGTTTGTGAATCTTTTTCAAAGAGTATGAAAATTAATTCTGAGACCCAGTGGACCTGTGGCACTGATAATGGGAAATGAACCCTTGTATTTACAGATTTCTGGTGCAAATCTGACACAGTCTGAGTATAGTCAAATGCTGTGGTATGGTTGGTGTCCCACTCATTTACTATTTGTACCAGGGAAACCTCAATGAATCAGTCATAAACTAGGACCCACATTGTCACTGTACCTATGCAGAAGAAAAAAAGGTTGTCCTTACTCCAGATTTTTTTACAATCCCCATCTGGAAGGAGCTGGGAGACTCAGTCCTCTTTGAACTAAGCAATGTTCTTGATTAGCTGAGATGGCTGATTTTTAATTGCTTCCAATCAAGGCACTTACAATGGGAAACCTCTAAGGTAAGCGTGTTGGTAGCCTGTAGGAACTCTTTCCTCCACCTTCTCTTTGGACATGGATTTATTTTATTTTGCCTTAAATTAGCTTGTTGGCTCCAAGAAGGAACAAAATCCTAATCTGTATTTGTGTATCATGTAGCATATGGGGACTAAATCGTCACTGAAGTTTGTCAGTACTACCACAATGCTAACAATCTCCAACCTCACCACAGGTCACGCATGAAAGACTTTTTCTGCACCCCAAGTCTATCCTTGTTTCCCAGGTTCTTGCAGTGCCATGTTTGTGCCTTGCTGACAGCCAGGAGGTCCTGCCAGGAACATGGGAGACACTTCCTCATGACATCTTTGGGGTCTACCTAGAGGTGGCACACAGTTTTGTGCCTGGCTTAGGGATAACAGATGCGTGTGAATAACTTTGGGGACATCATCAAATCTGGTGAAACTGCATGGAAGCCTGAAACTTTCCCTTCTTGGCAACATTCTCCTGTGAAAATTTTCACAATCTCAGGGAGAGGGGAAGGAGTAATTTTCAAGTTTTCAGCAGCTGATCGAATTTATGTTGAAGCTGCAGTAAAAAGAAACATTCTTTTTGGAAATTTGAAGAAAGATTACTTTTTTTTTTCTTTCCAAGAGAATAAACTTTCTATTGCAAAAAGAGTATCCACAGAACATTTTTAAGAAGCCTAAATTATTTTATTAAGCATTGTGGATGCATGTGCACAATATTTGGAGCATGTACGCTGTCACTGGATGACAAGCAGTTTATGTATCAAAGTGATAGAGCCGCTCTATTGTGAGGGATTGATACCTTCAGTTCCCTGAAAACTTCATTTACTTAGCTTAGACCTTTACAGAGAAGATTCTCTCCAGCAAATCCCGCGTATAATGAACTCTACCCTGCCATCTTGGTGAACAACCCCATGCTCTTCTCCTTTCCCAAAGCTGAGCTTTGCAGGTGGCTTGTGCTTGCTGCCTCTCTGGTGTTTTTGAGGGACACTTCTCTGCGGCCCTTGGCCGAGGTAACCGGTGGGGCCAGGGGTGCAGGAGAGCTCAGGTGCACCCTGATGCCTTTCTGTGCCCGAACCTCCGGCAGACTAAAAAGCTGAGATTTTGCTGTTGGCACCTGTGGAGTTATCTCAAGCTTGGCTGTTTCTCTTTCTGTCGCTCCATGGCACCTTCTGCAGTTCTGTCTTTAAGAAGTTTTGGTGTTATGTAAACATAAAACCATGGAAGATGGCCCGGTTTCCACACCAGGCTTTATTAATGGTCATTCCCTCCAGTTGCCCTCTGACTCCTGCTTTGCTTGAGCCATTTTTTGTCTTGGTACTATGTTTCCACTCATACTGGTCGGGTTTTGGTGTTCTTTGGCACACGGAAGTTGTGCATTTTCTGTGATTGTGCCCAGCATTGCTGACTTTCCTCTTGGGCCTGGCCAGTAAACTTAATTTGCTTGCTCTGAATACAACTTTTAAACATTATCAGCTTCCCTTTCCTGTTTGCAGTAACTTTTCCTCTGTAGCTAAACGCACCTTGAGTTTGCAGGTGATTTCAGATGTTTGAGCACTGCTATCATGTTTGCTCAGCTGGTAGGTGCCTGATTGTTTGGGCTAGTTGGACTGTGTGTTTCCCCAGGTAAGTTTTTATTCCTACAGCAATTTAGGCAAACAAGTCCTCTGATGACAGGGGAAAAAAAATGTGCTGAATGTTTATCACTGCATGCTTGTGGCCAACAGAGAACCTGAAAAATGTTGCCATTATACTAAATCCTTTGTGTTTCCGTTCTCACCACCTGGTTTGTTTGTCAGTAGAGTTAATAGCACAAAATTCTCAAGCAGCATAGGTTGTTTCTCCCTCTGAAATATGCGACATATTTGTTTCCTTGGAAAAACTGGAGTATGAAATCATGCCCACAGAGAGCTCCTCTTGGTCACATTGGTTCAATAATTGGGAAAATAGTGCAGAGCAATATACTAATAAAAGTGAAGTTCTAGGTGCGTTGAAATCCACCACTGCTCACAAATTTGCATTGGATTTAGTGAATGTTTCAGCTCTCAAAATGAGGTGTAAAGAAGTATATTTTCAAAATATAAAAACATGTAATTTCAACATTTCAAAATGAAGTTTCGGATATGCTGAAATGTTTTTCTTGACATTTCAAATTGAAAAGGACCAAATTTCCTGCAAATAGAACCACATATTTCACTACTATATAATATGAAATCTGAACTATATTGATTTCAGCAAGCAGGTAAGGTCTGCAACAATGGGATTTACATTTTCACCATCAAATAAAGCCAAGTGAATTGTTTGCAATGACTTTGGATTTCTGAGGATAAGTCAGGTTGGTCTGGTTAATTCAAAATGATAAACCCCCAGGCTTTTATTTAATGAAAATAGCCTCTCAAGCTCAGTTTTGTTCTACGGATTTCTTTTCCCATTTTTTCTTTTTTGTTTTAGTTCAGGCATTCAAACCAAGAGTCCATTATTGCCCACTCCTATTCCAAGTACTGTCCAGTTTACCATTAAGGAAGAACTTTTGTGTATGTTTCCTGCATTATTGTGACTGTTTTACCAGACCTTGATTGGCAGCGAGAAAATATGTGCAGACTCTAAGGGTCATTATTAAACACTGGTTCAAGCCTCCAGAAACCTTCAGAAACCTGGAAAAATTAAACTGCATGCTCCAGTGCTCAGAGATTTGATTTCCACTCCCCATCCCCCTTTTGAATGATGAGTCATGTGGCTTAAAAACACACAGTTTGTAAAAGGGAGAAAAGATAAGAAAACCATGAAGATAAACAAAAACCAGCCAGTCCTTTCCCAAAGTGTAAGGATAACTGTGCTAAATTCTCCACTTCAATCTCTCAGGGAGGCAATTGCAGGACAGCCGGCTGCTTCCTACCCCTTCTCCAAAATCTTGGATTGAAAGGGGCTCTATGGGCACAGCTTTAACACAGAAAATGGTGTTTCTCTTCCATGTTGCTAAGAATGGATGCTGTGCTGAGCCCTGCTCAGGGGCAAGGGGAGAAGTCCCATCTTCTTCCCACAGCTTTCCTTCTCTGCAGTGTATCAGCTCCTGCCTCGGCTCCAGGGTATGGCAGAGAAGAAGTTGGAGCAGAGCAGTAGGTCAGGTGTGAATTGGAGATTGTTAAAGTTATTAGTCTTGTAGTCATACTTTATTCTGTGCTTGCAAAATGTCAGAACAGCATCGATATCCCGTTGCAGGACCGGTGCTCCTGGACCTCAACATGGGGCAAACAAAGAGTTTGGTGGGATGAGGCTGGCTGACAACCAAGAAGGAGGGACTGGTGGCTATGGGAGGAAAAAGGAGACCCTTTGTTGAGGGGAAAATACTGTATGATATTTGTAGAGATATTTCCTTTCGCCCCCCTCTTTAAAACCAACTCTACAAAACACAACTGCTCTTTCTCTCTACTCTCTCCACTCACTGAAGAGCTGAAGGACCAGTGGAAGAATAAATAGGAAAAGGAAAACCAGCACAGACCTCTGAACAACCAACCTGGGCCTGTGCTGTCGCTGGGAGAGGTGCTTTATCTTAGCTTGGTGGCTGTACCACCTCCCGCCTCAGGGCCATTCAGTTTCCCAAGAAGCAGGACTGCACTGTGGGTCCTTGCTGAATGTCTTGACATGTTTTATTTGTGACAGCAACCAGACTGGGGCCATGCTTCCCTGACTGCGTCTCACCCCATGAACTCACCTCATTCCTGGATGACTGTGGTAGGCTCCTGGCAAGGAGTTATGGCTAAAACTGAGTTGAACACAAGGACTAAGGAAGCCCTAACGAGGCTATAGAGCCACTTTACCCAGGCATGATCTGAAAAATGACCTGACCAAACTTTAACTGGGTTGGTTAGTTTTAAACTGGATTAATTCCCTAATCCAGTATAGGAAGAAGTGGGAGGCAGAAAAGCCCCACGCAGTGGTAGCTGCGGTTGATGCTGGGCTGAAGCATCTCTGTAACAGAGCTTGAGGAGAAAACCTTGTCCAGTCCTGCTCATGGCTTTGCTGCTGGAAGGGAGTGAGAACTAACTAAATAAATGTCAAAAGCTGTTGTGGTGTATGTGCCACTGATACAGCGGGTGTCCTCACCAAGGAAGTTTACACAAATGCTTTTATGTTTATCTTAGTTCACTGGAAAACTGCTTTTGATCTGGAATCTGTAATTTGTGAGAAGCTTTTATCTCTGGTCTTGTCACAGGCATAAGAATTACATGTGTGGGAAGTCAGTAGATTGGAAACTTATCTTGGATTTCCTTTCTTTGCCTCTTGCTGTCTTGGTTTGAAAAGAAGTTTTGGCTCTTCTCTCAGTATTCTCAGTGTTCTCTCTAACAAAATTAGATGAAGCATAAAACCAAAGCTTTCTCTTGTTTCCTTTCAATACAAGGAAAATCAGAATATAATGATCTTGCTTGGAAATCAAAACTCCATTTTAACAGCTCCTTGAGTTAAATTAGAGTCCAGCACAGAAAAGGGCTCGAAGATATTGCACTGATCGCTTTTCTTTACTTTTTCAGAAAGGGGTTGTTTGCTGGCATGAAGCTGAAGAAAAAGAAAAAAGGCGAAAAAGGGTTGACTATTGCAAACAAAGATGCACTGGGTAAGGCCTCATAAATAAATATTGCAACTGGGAAGAGGAGGTGGGGGTTTATATTATATCTAATTTCATGTGAACTCATTTGAATTGCATCTTAGGGCTTAGTATTGATAAAAAGGGCAGTAAACTCCTTATCACTCCCAAGTAAATAGAGAGGTAATTCTTTTTGAGTTAACTGTTTCGTTATGTCCACCTTCAGATTTTGTGAGTTCAGGCTGTTGTATCTGGTAGAATATGGTAAGAGTCAGGCTGACATTTTTGTTTTAGAGAGACAAAACATTTTTGAAAGTCTTTTCCTACTCTAGAGATAGATAATTCATTACAGGTGTGTAATTCCTCTGGAAGATATGCTTCTTCTAGAAACCATAAGAACATAACCTGAGTAGGCTCTGATGGCTGGATGGGCTGGCTCGATAAAGCTGGGAGCTTTACTTAGTAGCCAATCTCCTCTTAAATGTATGGCAGTTATTTATTTTATTTTAATTTTTATTTTTAAGTATTATTTTTTATTTTTGACACATGTGGGTACATCCATAAGACATGCAGAGTCTCCTATTTCTTTCCCTTAACATACCATTGTTTTCCAAGCTAAGGATACATTCTCCTGCACATCCTACCACTGTCGTTTTTCTCCTATCACCACAGTCCTCCCATTCATGAAAACCTGTATTCCAGCCACAACAAAGTCTTCACCTTCCATAGTTTTATTTTGCAGTCTCATGCCTCAAATTTAATGGAATTTTTAAACATAGAGTACTATGTGTTTAGTGCAGCCCTTGAGTTACAGTGTTGTAATAAACCAGACATGTGTGCCTTGACTCACTGTTGGGCAGAAACAGGAATACATATTTTGTGCCATAAGCATTATTTAGCTAAAGGGCACTACTTTTAAAAAGATTCTCCTCTGGTCCTTACAGCAAGGGTTTTGGGCTCTTGGAGCAGAGAAAACTGAAGACCATTAAACTTCTTACTAATTACAGATATGTTGGAGTTTATTTATCTTATGCTCCATGAAATATACCATGCTCTACACTATATTGTAGTTTGCTTCAGTCTTCCATGTGAGAATTCATATGTCTGTTTATTTCAAATGATTATGTTTGAATCATGGGATAGATTGGGGTCCTTATGGTGCATCTTCATCTACTTCATTAGTGTCTTTGTTGGTGAAGAGTCTGAACTAGCGAAGATATGGCGATCACCAGTTCTCTTTTGTCTTGATTGGGATTTGGGCTTAGGAGATCTATCGGGGAAGTGTGCAGTAGGGGAATGTTGTCACCCGCTGAACCATTTGGATTTTCTGTCATTGGATCCATACAGGGAAATAATTCCTGCTGGTTGGTTATGCACAACATACATATGGTTATTGAGGGGAAAAAAGGATAGTGATTCAGATACTAAAACGTCAGGAAAATGGAGCTGTAAAGGGAAAGAAGCATTGCAAAGAGTTTACATCTCAATAGAAACAACATGGAACTCACAAAAATTGGTCCAGGCAGGGCATCATGCTGACACACACCTGTCCCCCAACTGGGGGGAAGTTTTATCTGCTTTAGCCTTAGAGCAAACAATACAGACTACTACAAGCCTGTAATCAAACAGCATGCTCTGGAGTAAATAGGATATGGAGGGTAGTCATGGGAACTTGGTGCTACAGATGCAAACCTATGGACAGATGCAAACCTATGGACAGATGCCTTTGCCCCAAGGGCTGAAGATCAGGCTATGCCTACACGGCTACAGAGACAAGTTCACCTTCCCTGTGTTCTAGGGAGGTTGGACAAGAGCCAGAGGGGCAGTCAGGGAGCATATATCTTATATGAGATTGCTAGTGGAGGAGCCTTCATGAAGCTGCCTCATGCATGGCAGCCTTGCAGCAAAAGTTGTGTCTGTCTGTACCTGCCTGATGGTTTGCCTCGGAGTAGGGGCTTGAGGAAGCCAGCCGAAAAAGGAACATTCAGACCTGATGAGAGTTATCCAAGTGAGTTTTACTCTACAATGGACAGTCCTTTGCTACCATCACCAGTTTCTAAATGCCCCTCAAGTGACCATACCCTTGCAAAGAGACAAGGAAGCACTATTACACCCTTTGTCTAGTTTTGTAGCAGGAGCACAGTGCTGTAGAGTACTTGCAGAAAATGCACTTGGATGCATTTCCTTTCATTTGATGCAAGGTCATCCATAGGGTCACCTGAGCCCCTGGGTATTGCTGGGCAAGTCATCTTTACTGTTGCAGGTACCACTTGACAGCTTCTAGATCAGAAATAACTCATGTCCAGAGTCACTGAATATTTCTTGCTTATAAATGTAATTATTGGAATGAACTACAGGCACTCATATTTTAAACTTTCACCTAAAATACATGGCTCCTTTCCCAAGGCAGGTGTTGAACACAGATATGTTCAGCAAGGGGCAGAGATGCTGGTAGGACTTCTGTCAGACCAGGAGGACAAAGCAGAGCAGCGTGGGAAGAGCTTCTCTGGCCAAACGTAGATGTGTACATCTGAGCTAGTTGCTGAGATTCTCTTTATGATCAGGAAGGAAAATAAGCACTTCTGGAAGAAATTTGTCTCATCTGAGTATAACTCTCTACAAGAATCATAAAATGTCCAAATGGAGACTGGTAACAAGTGGTGTTCCTCAGGGGTCCGTACTGGGACCAGTGCTGTTTAATATTTTCATCAATGACATAGACAGCGAGATCGAGTGCACCCTCAGCAAGTTTGCAGATGACACCAAGCTGAGTGGGGCAGTTGACACGCCTGAGGGACGGGATGTCATCCAAAGGGACCTAGATAGGCTGGAGAGGTGGGCCTGTGCAAACCTCATGAGGTTCAACAAGGCCAAGTGCAAGGTCCTGCACCTGGGTCGGGGCAACCCCCAATATCAATACAGGCTGGGAGATGAAGGGATTGAGAGCAGCCCTGCGGAGAAGGACTTGGGGGTACTGGTGGAAGAAAAGCTGGATCTGAGCCATCTATGTGCGCTTGCAGCCCAGAAGGCCAACCGTATCCTGGGCTGCATCAAAAGAAGAGTGGCCAGCAGGTCGAGGGAGGGGATTCTGCCCCTCTACTCTGCTCTGG
>VYZW01062135.1:19557-30655 GCA_013401315.1 Balaeniceps rex
GTCTACATGTTTTTTGAATACTTCCAGGCGTGGTGACTCCACCACCTCTCTGGGCAGCCTGTTCCAATGCTTGACCACTCTTTCAGTAAAGAAGTTTTTCCTAATATCCAATCTAAACCTTCCCTGACGCAACTTGAGGCCGTTTCCTCTTGTCCTATCACTTGTTACTTGGGAGTAGAGACCAACACCCACCTCGCTACAACCTCCTGTCAGGTAGCTGTGGAGGGCGATAAGGTCTCCCCTCAGCCTCCTTTTCTCCAGGCTAAACAACCCCAGTTCCCTCAGCCACTCCTCATAAGACTTGTGCTCTAGACCCTTCACCAGCTTTGTTGCCCTTCTCTGGACACGCTCCAGCAACTCAATGTCTTTCTTGTACTGAGGGGCCCAAAAGTGAACACAGTATTTGAGGTGCAGCCTCACCAGTGCCGAGTACAGGGGCATGATCACTTCCCTAGTCCTGCTGGCCACACTGTTCCTGATACAAAGAGTTCCCATGATTCATACTCTTCAACTATCTTTTTCTGTCCTTGATCTTCCAGTTCATCATCTCTGCAAAGATGAAAGGTGAGAAATTATTTCTAAGCTAGGCTCTGCGTTGGAAGGGACTGAAGCGTGTCAAACTGTTATGACAAACCATGGATGGCAGACCCACTGCTGCAAAGTAATACATGCAAGGCCCAGCAATAATCTCTCCCACTGTCTTTCTAGCAGATGAGAGATGGGGCAGTCAGATGTGACTAGTGTGCATGTGCCTGTTGTGGGTGTACATGGGATCAAGAGAGCGGCTACAGCCACAATTTATACGGTATATGGTTTTGCACAGGAGGGGAGCTGCTGATGTAATCAATGCTGCTCAATACAAACCACTACTGTATCTCTAATTGTGATACCCAAATATATTCTGATGAATTCATTGCTCTGCTCCAAGTTAGGTTTTTGCTAGTAGAAATCAGAGGTGGGTTTTACTTTCTTGATTGTTTTCTTCATCAGGTGATCATGATGAAAGTGCAAATCTTCACCATGACACTCTCGGAAGACAAGAAGAGGGAGAGGAAGACCTAAAGAACAGCGATGCACTGTCCAATGTTTTTGGATCCTTAAGCCCAAAGAGGAAAAGGTGCTCCTTGGCATACCTTACCTAATATCCCCCATAAAACCTTTTCCATCCTTCTCGGGAATGGCATTGCCCTAGGACAATACATGGGCTGACAGAAAATCCATTTGCTGACAGCAGCAATCCCTTCACTCCTGCTCTCCCACATGACAGTGGGGTGTACTTGTCAGCAAAATATTATCAGCTCAAGACAGATTGTCACCAGACGCTATCCAGTGCAGGGAGAGATTGAACTGGATGCTGAGAGTGCCTCAACTGTGCTAATGAACTCTGCTACTGAAAATGAGCCAAAGGGAACAGCAATCTCTATAGCCAAGAGCTTGTGTAGTTGTTTTTTTCATACAGGGGAGGAATGGAGTCAGGTTCAATGAGATCAACAAGTGAAATCATTCCCATGCATAGCAGGTAGCTGCACTGGTCTGTGTGGATGCAAAACATTTCCCTGTTACCAAGTACGTGAGAAAGACAGAGATGGCCTCTGTTGATGAAATCAAGCCTAACAGTTCACAACAAAGCTACCTGCCATAAATAATGCTTGCTTAGCGATGAGAAGTCTTTCCAACATGTGTCCAAGTACCAGCTCTTGCCTAGAGATGCCTAATGACCTGTTTTGTCATTTGAACAGGGCAAAGCTGGTGACTAGAATTCATGAAGAGGAGATGAAATCCCAGAACTACCAGGTGAGCAGGGGGTGACAGCCCTTATGCGCCTGTGAAATTCCCAGGCAGACTGGACCTGAGCCCAGGAGTGCATGTGGTGTTCCTGTTCCCCACAGATTGCCATCACCATCATTGAGGCCAGGCAGCTGGTGGGTGAGAACATCGACCCTGTGGTGATCATCGAGATAGGTGATGAGAAGAAGCAAACAACAGTAAAGGAAGGCACAAATGCCCCTTTCTACAATGAGGTAGATGCTTTCTTTTGAGGAAGGCACTTTCTTCAGTGGCTCTGGGTGGCTTCCACCACTTGGTAGCTCAAAACGGGATGAACTAACTTTGTAGCACCTGCATGTCTGAGCAGGGAGGTCTGCCCAGGAGCTGTTTGAGTTTCAAGCTTGGCCAAGCACCAGCAATAGCTCCCTTGGGTTTAGCTCTATTTGCTCTTTCTCTTCTCAAGCTCTGTCCATCTTCTTCCCTGCCTCCTCCACCGCATCCTGCCCTACTACCACTGCCTCTGCATTTTTTCAAATGATCCATTTGGGACTTTTGTCTAACCTGCCCCCCCGTCTTCCTACCATTTCACTGTTTCAGCCTTTCCTTGAGATGTGTTTGTCCCAGCTGGTGACAAATGAGACCAAAACAACTCCCAAAACCAACTGGTCCTTTGGGTTTCCTTGTGCCTCCTTTGACAATAACCTCTGATGCAGAGTGAGGGCCATGGGCATTTGTGAAGGGCAGTGCTGTGCAGCCATGCAAGGAGGAGAGTAGAAAACAGGTCTGGGCCACAACAGACACGAGCCACGGAGAAAGGAAAGGGTTTTGCTGTGTCCACCACCACCTCCCCAGCACCCCCAGTGTCTCACCAGGGCTCTGTGAAGTAACCCAAAAAGCTAAAGCATGCTGCTGACAGTGCTGGCTACCAGCGCAAGGACGATCCTGATCTGCTGTCCCCTTTTCCCACAGTACTTTGTGTTTGATTTCGTTGGACCGCAGGTGTTCCTGTTCGACAAAATAATCAACATCTCTGTAAGTACCTAGGAAAGCTTAGCACTGTAAGTAAAGGTCGTTGTTTGTGTCACTTCAGCTCTAAAGGATTCTTCTTAACACAATTAAAAAGAGAAATAATTTTAGGTACCAAGACTGCTATAAAGTCAGCATGAAGTATAGGAAAGGGAAAGAACAGGGGAGAGGAAAAGGAAGAAAGACAGCTGACAATGATTTGAAGGAACGTAACCCTAGAGGAAGATTAAATGTGCATTTTCAGGGACACTCATTGCTGGCTTGGCAATCTGCAAGGTAGAATGAGAAAATTCAGCTTAGTTAACTCTTGTCAGCATTGTCTTCATCCCTCTAATTTTCAACCTGCCACTTGTTTCAAATGACTGAGTCAAAACTTCTAGCTTATCTCAGTTCCTCAGATACTACTATTTCTAACTAAACTATCCAGGTTCTTTATCCTCAGCAGTGGCTCTCGGGCTGTCCAGGAGTGTCAGTGGCTGGTTGCTATTAGCATGGGAGTGGGCTCCAAGTGTTCGGTGCTGCTCCCACTGCTTGCTGCAAGTAAAGTCCTGGTGAAGCTGTGGGACATCTCAGAACAACCCTGATGGAAGACACATGTGCTCTTGGTCTTGGGGCATTAGATAATGATTTGCAGTTTGGAAGGCCAAGTCTATGGAGCCATGCTAATTATCTTACCTGCGGATCCTGAGGTTCATCACCACATTTAGCAAAGCTGCTGAGGAATTAAGGAAGATGTCATGAGATTCTGGACAGTGCTGTATTTGTATTACTTAGAAATACCACAAGCTGTGCCCTTCATGAGCTGTTTTTTACATTTCTGCTGCCAAAAGTCCCACCATTTGGCCAGAGAAATGAGGAGTGAGTTGTTGCCCCGGGAAAGGTTCATTTTCCCTGAAGTGCTTTGTCCATTTCAAAAAAGTACATCTGGAAATGTTCTGTGCTGGTTGTGCTTGACAAGGACAGGCAGTGCTCAGGAGCTATAGGAAACATTTGTGCAAAACCTCTTAGAGATGTTCACTGTGTACCTGCTTTGCTGAGCTGCTGGTAAAGTGACTTTTCCTAGGTACAGATATAAAAAATGTTCGTTTATACATGGCCAGCTGGACAACTAGGTTTTCAATGCTGGTAGTAAATTGGCAGTCTGAATCCTAAGCTCCAGTTCAAATCCACTACATCACATGCACAGCTCAAAGACATGAAATTCATACCTACATAAGGTATCTGTGGATCTAACCTTCACTTATCTCTGAGGACAGAGTTTACTACAGGCTGACAATGGCCCATCTTTTGCATGGGAGTAGATATCGTCTCACTGTTATATCACAGTGTAGTACAACACACATATGTTTCCAACATGGTTAGTATCAGCACAGTACTGAGGCATCAACTCTTGTGAGCTACTGCTGCTTGGGGATGTACAGTTATTTTTCTCCAGTCTTTCCCATCTCACATTCTTCTGATGATAAGGTTTCCCTATATCCAGTGGTGGAGGGGAAAGTGCCAGCTTTCTGTGTGTGTTGGGGGTGTGGGGAAATGTGTCATCATTACCTGCTGTAAATCTGCATCGTTTCATCAGGCTCAGCAAACTTATTTGATTTATAGCTGGTGAAGGTGCAACACTAAGAAATTAAAGGTATTCTAGATAAAAATGACTTTTTTTAAAAAAACCCAACAAACTAACTCAGTGCTCATGCTCATGTATGCTACTGAAAACAGAGATTCATTACCTTGCAACTTAGTTTTGGAGAATGCAATATATCAGGGGAATAGAAACAAACAGAGGAAATATGTGCGCTGGGAGTGAAGGAAACCCTGGGGGATAAAAAGTTTCACAGCATTTGTTTAGCATGAATCTCGCTTAAGGAGAAACAAAGATTGGCAGCCTCCTTTACCAGCAATCATTCATGCATTGAATTTGCTTAATCTGTGAAAATGAACTCATCTGCATATGGAAGCTCAAGGAAAATAAAAAAGATTAGTGCTGTTGTCCATCAGTTCAGCAGTTAGTCTAGCTGTATTCAAACCCTGCATTTGAGGGGAAAATAAGATTTTCGATTTCTCAGCACCTGCTAATAATAGATTTTTTCTTCATTAATATCTTCCAGTGCATTCCAGCAGCCTTGTAGTAATGCCATAGTAAAACTGAGATGCCCCTTTCATGCTAAACCTGTATCTCCAGTAGTGAAATACTCCCCAGTCTAACACTGTGCGTGCTTGTCCTCATTCAGAAAATCTGAAGAAAAACCTTCAGTCATCTATAGAGTCAGTCAAGTTGAAAAGACACAAACCTTTAATTAGATACGATGTAGATGTGATGCTCCCTCTCAGAGAAGACAAGAGGTGTTTGCTATAAGCTTCATGCTCACCTGCTTTGTTACATTAGAAAAAATACTCTTGGAAAAAAAGTACCAGGAAAGATGATCTTAAAGGTCTTTTCCAACCAAATGATTCTGTGATTCTGAAAGACGCAGAGCGTTTAACAGCAGCAGTGAGTTATTTCCTCAGCATCTAAAAGCAACATGTGTACTACAGGGAGTGGAAACTCCCATCATTTCAGTGGGAACAGGGGGCATTTACCCAAGGGCACCACATTTCACACAGCAAATCTCAAGGACAGAGAAGTGAGGTTTACACATTTAATGCTCTCTGAACATGCTGTCATGCCCTGGAGAGAAAATGCAAAGAGCAATGAGACACCACCACCTTGGACTCACCACATATGCTCCTCTTGTTTCTGGGTCTTAAAGAAACTCCTTTTTTTTTTTTTGGCTACAGAAAGGCTACAGCCTTCTTCTCCCTTCAGTCCATCCCATGTTGTATGAGTTGATTTGGGCAAGTTCCTATTTCCATGTAGTTCCTCCAAAGCTGTAATTTTGGCTGGCTTCAAGATGAAACCCACCAGTTTTCATGGCTTCTTCCCCACCCCCGTGTGCCCTAGTCCAACCTCATAGGAGGGAGGGTCCAGTGCTACGATGGGACCTGGCAGCATCAGGGGTTGAGGAAAAGCAGCACCAGTGCATGAAGCATTGGCTTCACACTGCCTCCTCTCCCACATGAAGGTTGCTTAATTTTTAAGCTTTAATAGTAGAGTAAAATCAAACTGTTCCATTATCCACTCTTGATTTTTCAGCCCTAGAAACTCCTCCCATCATGAAGTAAGGAATTATGAAGGACAACTGAGTGTGTTCCCTAAATCACAGGGGCACAGTGGCCCCAGGCCTTTAACGGGGAATGGCATTATGTTGCAACAAGAAACCTCCTGAATTTTCTGGTACATCATGATGAAGGTGTCAGTGATCTTTACTTTGGAACGTATGTCTCCTGGTCTTCAAGAAAAATGCACGAAATGAAGTCATATGACAAATCCAATGCAAAATCACAGAAGTTTTGTATCCCTATCTAAGATGTGTAGGTCCAAAGCCAGGGTATGACACCTTCCAGATTCCTGAAACGCTCTCAGAGGCTTGGTTGTTTAGCTCCAACATTTAGATTTAGCTTCTGTGGACTTGAATCCCATGGGTTTAGTTTCTCTTTGCAGTTTGGCCAAGGTGTTCCAGACAATTCATGAAGCTTTTCCACAACCAAAGAATAGGTTTCAACCTTTTAAGCTATTCCGAAACCAATATTCCCTTTACTTATTAAATTGTCTTTATCTCAGGGAAAAAAAAAACAACAAAAAACCACTGTCATGATTTAACCCCAGCCAGCAACTAAGCACCACACAGCTGCTCTCTTTCTCTTCCCCGGTGGGATGGGGAGAGAATCAGAAAAGTAAAAGTGAGAAAACTCATGGGTTGAGATAAAGACAGTTAAATAAAGCAAAAGCCCTGTGCACAAGCAAAGCAAAACAAGGAATTCATTCACTACTTCCCATCAGCAGGCAGGTGTTCAGCCATCTCCAGGAAAGCAGGGCTCCGTCATGCATAACGGTTACTTGGGTTGCTTGGAAAGATAAACACTATCACTCTGAATGTCCCCTCTTCCTCCTTCTTAGTCCAGCTTGGTATGCTGAGCATGATGTCATATGGTATGGAATATCCCTTTGGTCAGTTGGGGTCAGCTGTCCTGGCTGTGTCCCCTCCCAACTTCTTGTGCACCCCCAGCCTACTGGCTGGTGGGGTGGGGTGAGAAGCAGAAAAGGCCTTGACTCTGTGTAAGCACTGCTCAGCAGTAAGGAAAACTGTGTTATCAACACTGTCTTCAGCACAAATGCAAAACATATCCCCATGCTAGCTACTGTGAAGAAAACTAACTCTATTCCAGCCCAAACCAGCACATTCTTCACCCCTTATTCTATACCATATGACGTCATGCTGAACAAAAAACTCCGGAGGTTGGCCGGGGGGTGTGGTCGCTGCTTGGGAACTGGCTGGGCATCAGTCAGTGGGTGGTGAGCAATTGCATTGTGCATCACTTGTTTTGTATAGTCTTTTATCATTATTGTTATTTTCCCTTCCTTTTCTGTCATATTAAATTGTCTTTATCCCAACCCATGAGTTTCACATTTTTTCCGGTTCTCTTCCCCATCCCATGGGGTGGGGAGTGAGCAAACAGCTGTGTGGTGTGTAGCTGCCTGCCGGATTAAACCATGACAAAGGTGTTGCTAGCCTCTGCCTTGTGTGTAAAATGAAGCACATGCATCTATTTGAAAACCGGACCCAGAAGTACGTAGATCCAGGAATTCTGACAAAGGAAAATTATTAATTAAATTTGAATTAAATGAAATTAAATTAATTACTTGGCAGGAAGGATAAGGAGATAGACTCACTGGGGCCTGCTTGCCGTCTCATTTACATCTATATCACTTCTCTGATTTCATTAATATTGTGGGGGGTAAATCAGAATTGAGTGTCGTGGTTTACGCGCACATTGAAATGTTGCGAAGAAACACTTTAGTTCTTTCTCCTCCGGGTGTACTCAGTTCTTATGGCAATTCAGCTGTTGCACAGAAAGTGATATGATTTCTGCAGCCTAGTGTGAAAGCAGTTATGCCCCATGTGTTTATATTCATTATGCTTTATTTAATACTGCCAGGATAAGTAGTATAACTGCATCTGCTCTGAAGACACATCCATCTGATTCCCACTCTATATAATCCTGGGACCTGGGATGAACCTGTGTGATTCCACTTAGATGCAACTATATTGGTTTCTAAATTAGCACAATATTGGGTAAAGAACAGATTTCAAATGCTTGCTGTATCTGTTGTGGTTATGTACACCCAGTGTTGGGTGGTGCTGGATGTCGCTGCTTATTACCTCTGAACCAAATATGATCTTTCCTTGGATTGCTCTTTCTTATGCTGACTGGGAAGAAAGATAGTGACATTCTTTAACTGACCTTTTTCTGACAGGTTATGCACAATAAACTGATCGGGAGCATGCTGATAGGCTCCTTTAAAGTAGATCTGGGGACAGTGTATGGTCAGCCAGGTAAGTGGTGCATTTTCTGCCCTTTTTGTCTGTTAAATGAGATGTGAGGCAGGGAAGGAGAGGAGAGAGAGGTGTGCTGCTTTTCCACTTAGATGCTTGTGGTTTATGCCAAGGGATAAACTTAAAAAGGTTTTGGAAGGGTTGTTTTCCTATTTGGATACCAGAGCACCAGCCAAATTTTTGGAAAAATGTTCAACACTGAAAACACCTTGACAATCTGCCCATTGGTGGGAAGCACTTATCAAGGATGGCTTTTCCTTAGAGGGTCAGAGTGGGCAGCTGAATGCTCTACAAAACCCATCTCCACTCATTTGTTACAGAGCATCCAAAGCTCTGCCACATGTGTCAGGGTAGAAGGGGTGGAGGGAGGGAGAGCGGGATGGGGAGTGGAAGGAATGGTGAGGAGAGCATGAGATGAGAGAAGGAGCAGACCATAACAGAAGAGAGAAAGAGATGACAAAGTGTTGACCATGGGTCCACTTGACCTGTCATCTTCAGAGCTGTCCAGTGCTTTCTGAAGTTTAAAGCTAAGAAAAGATCACTTACCCCTTTTTTGGCCTGGTTTTACAACTATCCACAAAACATGTATCTTTCTCTCTTCCATAATTACTCAAGGACCTGGTCTCAGTCTTTGGGAATGAACATATTTAGGCCACTCACCGTAGATGTCACCCAGTTACAGCAAAAGTGTAGAGTCATTCAGGCCACCATCTCTTCAGGGCTCCTGCAAGTCAGCAGAGAGAAATGGCCTGACTGAAGTGAGCAGTCTACATCTGTACTTAGACTGCGTTAGTCTCTGAATTCTGTCCTGTATTTCCTGCTCACACTTTTACAGGAGGGTGGTGTCTGACGGTTGATCTTGAGCTCATATCCCTGGTACCCTCTGGTCTCTCCCTCCCACTGCTTTACACACCCAAGGTGGTGGCCAAGGACTTAATATAAGGTTTTAGGACCTTGCTCGAGGGGGGTTGCTGAAGCAGGGCTGCAGCAAGGGCTCTTGTGGGTGAATTGTCTTGTGCATTTTCCCACTGGAAAGATGGAGCTCAACCTCCTTTTCTGGCTGCTTCTTCTTCCTCTGATGGCTGTCCGCCCTCCTTCCTCCCTTTCTCAGCTGACTGCCAGTGTTATGCCTGGCCACAGCTCCCAGCAAGGTTTTTGCTGCTGGAGAGTTCTGAGATGCTCAGACAGTTCTTATAAAAAATTTGGCTGTTCCTCATAAAGCCTTAGCCTTAGTTCAGTTGCTGAAATCTCCACCCAACCTTCCACTGGTCTTTAGTCATTGATCTCAGTAACCATTGATGAAAATGAGCTTGTTCCTGACGAGCTCTAGATCAATCCTTTGTTTGCCTTTTTGGTCACACAACATTTTGGACCCTCAAGATGTGCCTGGTAAAAAAGGGTACTACAGCATGATCCTCCTGAAAGCACAAACGTTGTTTGAATTGCCCATTCTGGGAGTGGAGAGGAGAAATACTTGCATTTTTCACATCTTCTATTCGGTGTTTAAGCTTGTTCATCTTGCAGGTCATCAGTTTTGTGACAAGTGGGCACTTCTCACAGACCCTGCTGACATTAGGATGGGAGCCAAGGGATACCTAAAGTGTGACATCAGTGTGACTGGGAAAGGTGATGCGATACAAGCTACGCAGAAAACAGTTGATACTGAGGAGCAGATTGAAAAGTACTGCAGTAGTTTATTTTTTACTGCTTTCTTCTTTACTAAGTACCTCAAGAGTCCTCTGCCCTCCTTTCAGTCCTTTCCTTGCTAACTCAGGGTTAATAGCAGGATAGCGTTGTACACCTGGCTGTTCTGATGTGCTCAAAGAGGGTTTTTACAATCCTCTCAACTAAATTGAAGGGCACGTTAGGGTCACTTCTCTGAAACCAATGGAGTTGACCATGCCCTGTGGCTAAGTGCCAGATTATCCCTGACAGAAGGTTCATTGATCTGAAACCAGTTAAATATTTCTGAAAAGCAGTGAAGTAAGAAGAAAAGATATGAGGGAAAGCTATTCCTTCTCCTCTATCAGATGTGTGTGCACGGATATTCTCCATATGCTCAGATAAACTCAAGTGCATTAGCATTCTCCTTGTAAAAACAGAAGTTCAAGGTGGTAAAGTATGCTGCCAACATACTTTAAATTTTACAGGGGCAATGTTTCTGGTCAGTACTGACATACTGGACAAAGTCCATGGAGAGTCACCAAGATGATGGAGGGCTGGAGCACATGGTCTATAGGGAAAGGGGTGTGTGTGTGGGGATTGGTTTCCTGAGCCTTAAGAAGAGCAGGTTAAAAGGTATTCTACATGAAGAGGGCAGAGACAGACTCTTTTCAGAGGAATACAGTAGAAGGATGAGAGGCTTTGGACACAGTTTAGAACAAAGGAATTTCAGAACAGATACAAGAATTTTTGTTACCATGAAGTTGGTAAAATGTAACAGAGGCCCAGAAAGAGTGGGGAATCTCCATCCTTGGAGATATTCAGAATTTACTGGACAAGGTCCTGAGCAACCTGATCTAACTGGACCTGGTTCTATATCACATAGACAAGTTTGCTGAGTAATGCTGTATCATTTTCTCATGGTAACCAGAAAATGTTTTGTTTTAGATGCAGAAGCAAATTCATAGGACTTTTTGTGTCTTCTCAGGATGCAAGATAACTCGAGATGACAATTTTGTTGGAAAAAATATCACTTCATTGTCTGAGTTTTCAATGTTAAAGAAATAGCTTTTTTTTCTTTCAGGAACCTCTTGATCCCCAAAGGCTTTCCATCTGAAAGACCATGGGCCAGATTTTATGTGAGAATTTACAAAGCAGAAGGACTTCCGAAGATGAACTCAAGCATCATGGCCAATGTCACCAAAGCATTC
>VYZW01062136.1:27664-43704 GCA_013401315.1 Balaeniceps rex
TAAAGCACAGCCAGACATATATATATGTATATCATACCTGTGCAGGAAGACAGTTTAGCAATCTGAGCCACACTGCATTTCCTACCGTGCTCTTGAGTAGAAGCAGAATGAAATCCCTAACATACAACTTCAACCATTGCAGGTAACCATCCTCATTCCAGCCTAGCATCTCCTTGGAGAAAATGACTGTTCTATAACAAAATCAGAGAAATCCATGCTTACTAACTTGCATGAGACATCTTGAAATCTGAATTGAGAAAGCAGAGGAAATTGGTTTGCCTATGGCATTTGTACTGCACTTGCGACACTTTTCATCATCTAATATGCATGCTGAACATCCGTGAGCCATATTTAGATGTTTTTCAAGGTACATGATAATTTCTTTCTCTTTACATAGAGCTTTCCCTCATTTGGAAGTTGTCCTAGCACATTCTGTTAATGTACATTGCACGAAGATTTAAAGGGATTCTAAGGGATAGTCTGTGTTGCCCTGTTTGAAGAGTCAAGCACTTTGTATCTTCTAATCACAGGCTAAAATCCTCTGAATTCAGGAAAATGTTCAAGGCCCAGCCCTCCACTGTATGAACACCATTTTTGCATTGATCATTGCACTAGTATCTAAGAATGTCCTGGAATTCAGAAGTACAGAAACCAGTGCATAGAACTGTCTCACAGACAATGTTGCGTTCTCAAAGAACATGTCTTTTCCCTTCTTCATTTCTACTGATTCTCCCACCCTCGATCTTACCAAGATCAAGAAACTGTGTCTAAAATTTTTAGATTTTATCCTTTCATGGTCTATTTACCAACATGGTCAGCAATAAATAATAAACCCCAACTGCCCCTCTACCTGCACCTTTATTTTTAACATTTGAAGTACTTTATAATTACTTAGAACTGAATTACCCAATGAACTAAAATAAAATATATCCATTTGACAAGTCTCTGTTGTTTGAAGGTTTAAGCTTTTTTTTGTTCCAGACTATAACAGACTCCAAATTCTGAGGCTGCAAGCAGAAGGCCCCCATGTCTAAGAGTATTCCAGTTTCTGCCAAACCATATGGCACATCTTTATTTAAATGTTAATGATTTTCATGTTCAGCATGAACTCTTTGAAGTAATGCTGCATTTGTCTTTGATATAAAGTAGTTTGATATAAAATAGCTTAATTAAAAGTTAATTTAATAAGTTTTCAGAACTATAATTCTTCAGCACCAAACTTTCCAATCAGGACATATTTTTAAATGGTAGAAGTGTTAAAGTGGTTTTAGGAAATCTTTTTCAGTTAATTTGGAAGTGTTGTTCTGGTTAGTAGAATCAATGCCTCTTGCTATTTATCTTCAAGGGAACATTTTGTTTCTAAGCAAATTAAATCCCAAAGGACAAGAAGTTGTATTTTAGCAGGCTCTCCAAATGTTTTCTGTTTGAAATAATTGCAAATGTGCTGGTTGCTTTTACAGCTTATAATATGAATTCAACTTCTGTCCAAAGGTCCATGAAAGACATTTTGGATATACAATTTCCCGGGGGAAACAAATCCATTATCTGAATAGAAATTACCTCAAGATTTCGATGCAAAAGCTAATATACTGCAGTTTTAACGTTAGTCTGACAGTACCTTACTGTTCCTGCCATGTATTTTGTTTATCCTCATCAAAGCTGGACCTGACTGAAAGTAGGTGACACTTCCAGTGTTCTAAATAGACTACCAGCAGGTGGTCGTGTTGAGAAGACTTTTTGACAAACCTCCTTGAGGTACCAGTAACAGAAGTTAGCACTTTTGGCATTGTAGCAGAAGGGTTGGTGTTTCTGGCAGCAACATTATCCACAAAACAACATGCAATCTGCTTCTAGAACTGAGTGTAGAACATCCTCTTTGCCAGTGACCTAAATGCAGAACTGTTCCAAGTGGCTATTTGTTTGGTTTTCTTCAAGAAGTGCGCCTGTCCTGCAAACTCAAAAAACACAAGTTTGAAATCCCATCCCACTGGATCCAAATTTCATTTGGTTTCTTGACCTACATGAAAATGCTGTGCATCTTTCTGATATTAGGCTAGATATTTATGAATTGAATTCCACTGAAGAGTACCTACCCTGTTCAAGCAGGGCAACATATTTGTTCAGTGTCATCTAGCAACTTACTTATCCCTTACTTACTTATATGGTCAAAAAATATTTTATTAATAACACAATAAAAAATATATATACTCCTCTAATACAAGGTTATTTCTTCTCTATAGCACAGTACTTTTTTCCTTTGGGAGTCAAGCCATTCCTTCATTCCCGCAAACTACATTTCATTCCTGTTGGTGTAAAGAAGTTAGGTATGCCTCCTTTCTCTCAAACCAGAAACATCAAGATAAGAGCAGGTTCATGTAACAAAAGCAAGTATAGCTTTTACAAGTGTACATTCAGTCTGTAGAGTCTCTGCTGACACCCAACAATGGAAACTCATCAGTCACCTGTCCAATCCTTTCTCAAACTTTGCTTATCCAATTCCCCATCCCCAACCTTTTCCTAATTTCACAGAGTACTCACTAAGTTTTTCCTCCCTGGAGGCTGAACTGTCAGTCCCTAGTTGAAGTATGTGTGGAATGACACTGTTATGGATTCACACCAGACCTTTATATTTAAGCAAATTTTAACATTACGGATGTGAACATTGCATTAAAACTAGAAAAGACTCATGCTTCACTTTCCTTAGGTAACTTTAAAGGAATAACACAAGCTAAAGTAACTGATTTCACATGAAGACTTGAACTCTTCCTGTTCTCCAACTTATAATTAATTTTCTATGTACTGGCAATCAACCAAGCTTGCATAGGCCTACTTCATCCAGTAAGCACTGTCTAGCATGAACTTCAATAAAACAGAATTGCTCTATCTCTTTATTCTAGAAACTCTTTAGACCACCACTATTTGTAACCTAGGTTTCCCATCAATTTTATTGAACAACTAATATGAGTTGGGGGCACTTGGAAGGGGAAAATGTGTGCTCCAATTATAGAAATAATTACATTATCACACAACCATTTGCAACAGGCTGAAATCTAAAGGCAGAAACTCAAGTACAGAAGTCATCCAGGTGGTAACAGCCATTTAATCTGTGTAACGTGTATCTGTGCATTACATGCAGGAAAGTCTTTAGTGGCTTCCTCAAACCCATGTTTGGACAAAACTATTTGGAACATAATGTGAATACACTGAAGAACAGACCAGCATTTGGGCTATTTACTAAAATTCCAAGTAAGACTTCAAAACATTGAGTGGTACCTAGGTGTGAAGCTAGATTAAAAAGACATCTAAATATAATCTTAGGGATTGAAAGCCACACTAATAGTCAGATTTGGTATTCCATGTCCTTGATAAATGGCCTTTGTCTCCAGTTTTTAAAAAAAAAAGAGAGAGAGCTTAAAAAGGTTAATTTGACTACTTGCATTGTGATAGAAAGTTCACTTTCTTGTCTAACCATTCCTAGATGAGGCTTTGTCCTTTAAAATGCAGAAAATGGTAATAAAAGGCAGAAGAGAGAAAGAGAAGCTTTCAGAATTTAAAAGTAAGCTTCCTCAAAAGAACAGTCATTTTATTACTCTGTGTGCCAATAACTTCAGCAAAAAAGGCCATTTCAATATTACTGGGATAAATGTAGGTCAGACCTCTTTTGCTGTGAGCTCAAGACTGATGGAGAAAAACATATTGTTCTCAATTTTAAACTAGCCAAGGAGACAATTTGCTGTTGGGGCTAAAGTGGTAACTTAAAAACCTTCCTGCTCTTGGACTCACTAGATCTGGTCACCTAAAGCTTTCAGTTCAGTTGGAATAAGAAACTTTGTTGAAAATAAAATTTCTTAGTTAGTACATCTTTATACCTGGGATCCAGATTCAAGGTCCTGTGCTGAATCAGCTAGAGCACAAACCTGAATCGGCAATGTCCCTGTTGTCTAGAGAGAATTCTTAATTATCCTGTGTGCCTTATGCCCAATAAGACTGTCAAAGACTCATTTTTGTTCTAATAAAAATAAATATCAGAACACTGAAGTTTTCCTTGAAAGGAAGACTTATTTTCTAGTCACCCTTATTCCTAAACTAGTGATTTTTCACTGAATAGATTTCTGTAATCATGTTTTGAGTAACGACATGAATGAAACTGAATAGATCAGCACTTTACCAACTGTCGTCCAAGCTGATCAGACAAAAGCAAGTTCTAATCCACAAATAGTAGTCACATTAGCACACTATTATGCTAAAGTAACATTAGCACAGCATCATGCCTTCCAAAATGACCTCAAGTCTGTATCTATCCATGAGATGCTCTAAAATATATTAAAGAATTTCTGAAAAAAACATAACCATCCAGCCTAGAAACATTTATTCTAGAACCAAATGGGCTAGAAGAAAATTAAAGCTCAGCTTTTGGAGCACAGTGTTATAGAAAGGCACAGAATTCACTATGTGTTCTACAGCCATGAAATACTAAGTCATGCATGTAGCCAATTATTTTTGATCAACTCACCTTCTAACTCAGTGCAAAGTATTTACTGCATTTCCTTATTCAGTTCCAGAGAAGACAAAGTTATCTCATAGCAAGACTGGGTTAAGGGACTTATGTACTTATTTAATTTCTTTACTTGGAAGAAAATTGAATGGATTAATGTTCCTATTTGACTAGACATGCAAAACCCTAGTTGTACTTTGTCTGTGTTGTTGCAGTCTAAGTAACCTTACCTGCACCTTCTACCCCATGTACATACGGTGAACTAGCTGGTAGAAATAATCTCAGGAGAAAAGGTATATAAAAACAAGATATTGTCTTAAATTTTTCTGAGCAACAGACATGTGTTCTTGATTGTAATCTGCAAGATACCCAGGAAGACTATTTTATATAAGTACACTAATTAATGCAGGAAGTTTTGGAAAAAAATTGTTAATTAAATTGTAGGATCAAAGTACAACATTTGGGCAAGAAATCTTTACTCACTGTTTAGCATTTAGACAATATTTTTATTTTCCCTGTGTTGTGGTTTAGCCCCAGTCGGCAACCAAGCACCACACAGCCGCTTGCTCACCCTTCCCCCCCACGGTGGGATGGGGGAGAGAATCAGAAGAGCAAAAGTAAGAAAACTCATGGGTTGAGATAAGAACAGTTTAATAATTGAAATAAAATAATAATAATAAAAATAAATTGTAATGAAAAGGAGAACAACAAGAGAGAGAGAGAAACAAAACCCAGGAAAAACAAATTATGCAACTGCTCACCACCCGCTGACCAATGCCCAGCCAGTCCCCGAGCAGCGACCACTGCCCCCCGGCCAACTCCCCTCAGTTTATATACTGAGCATGACATCATATGGTATGGAATAGCCCTTTGGTCAGTTTGGGTCAGCTGTCCTGGCTGTGCTCCTTCCCAGCTTCTTGTGCACCTGGCAGAGCATGGGAAGCTGAAAAAGTCCTTGACTAGGGTAAACACTACCTAGCAACAACTAAAACATCAGCATGTTATCAACATTATTCTCATACTAAATCCAAAACACAGCACTATGCCAGCTACTAGGAAGAAAATTAACTTTATCCCAGCTGAAACCAGGACACCCTGTCAGGTTTTTTTTTATATTAGTTTGTATCTATCACCATCTATATTCATTTATAAACATATTTATAGAAAAGAGTAGAAAGAAAATTTATGTGTTCTCTTCACACTGATATGGAAAGCCCATTTGCATTAGTATACACAAAAAGAACTCTCAGTTCTTAGTAATGATCAGAGTGAGCTGCTTCTAGACTGAAGAAAGAACACAAATCAGGTGTTTACAGCCCATTTAGAATGCGGGATATGATCCAAAACATAATGGACAGGTAGCTAACCCGAGCTCTGAGGAATTTTGTGGGTTTTCTTTTTTTTTTGCCTTAGTTAAATGAGGGAATGTAAAATTCTGTTTAATTAATGCATGCTCCCTAACTAGTGTACCAAACAGTGTTACTTTTTAAAAGCAGAATCTGCTTATATTCTTCCCCTATGTTAGCATGACACTATGTTATGCTGTATTCAAAACTTATGTCTGCATTACAAAAATTTGATGCTGTTTTTGGCCAGTGGACCCATTAAGGAAATTACATACCTGATCCACACAGATCTAAATATATAACTGCAACACTTTTTTCCCTCTTAAGTGGGAAGGTCAAAATGTCCCTTTAGAAGACATCTTCAGGCATAATAGTGGAAATCCAAGAAAATACATCACTTCAGGTGTACTTTATAGGAACTGTATCTTCTTTCTCTCACATTTCATGGTGAGATGACAGTGATCCTGTAAGGTATTCAAGCTGACGCTGTCAAGTGTAAAGCATTTACTGTGTAACGATTATTTACAATGACCTGCCATGATATGTCAGCTTCTCCTTCAATAAAAGGTGAAATGAGCTGGCGGAATACAAAACACTACACAATGATCAATGAAGAAAACTCATAAGATCAGTCACACATTAGAAATTATTCATTCCTTAGAACCAAAGAAAGGATGACCATAAAAATTCATGAATAACTTATCTAAAGATAAAACATTTGGAACAATAATCAACCAAAAATGAGTAGCTATTCTGAGCTAATTAATGTCCCCATTTAAGTACTGACTGACAGTCTTGCACTACAGGACATTCTGTAACAGATAATCCACAGAGTGCAGTTAAGCAAGCGCTACATTGTCTCCCATTTAAAAACTGTGCTGCTTTTCTCATTTGAAGATTTTTACATGCATGCAGCATGATGGATTGTCTGATAGTAGTTTATGGATCGTTGTAGTGTTTCTACTCATAGCAAAGCCAGTAACATACATAAAGTTATTGTAAAAGCTTTTTCAGTAGAAGTATGGTACAGGTTCAAGATTTCTAACACAAGGCATACTGTTAAAATCATATTTGTCTTTCAAGGAAGAAGTGGTATTTTTTCCCCTCTATTTAGTTTTTCAAGCTCAGCATATTTCAGTAAAATCTGTATCCAGGAGAGATTTGATCCTCTTAATGTTGTATCATAGTTGCTAATTCCTAATGTTTCTTCCCCATAAAAATTAAGATATTGTACTATCTGGAAAAAATATTATCTATACTCAAACCACTAAATCCCAAATCAGAAAGCAACATCCTGCCATCGAGTTCAAAATACCTAAGTGCAATCCATGAATGTTACTGCGGTGAATTTCACATAGTGATCCAGAACGTACTGAATTAGAATATAATGAGCTATAAGGCAAAATATAAGAAATGTATTTTGTTAGTAGCATATTAGAAATAATTACTGGATAATGTTATTTTTTCTGTTGTTTTTTTACTGGGAAATCATTGCTTCATTCATGTACGTCACTCAGTTCAGATGTGTGCCTTTTCCCACTCTTCTTTCCTCTCCTTCACATTCAGAATAGATTCAGTACAGCAGTGTCCAGAAGGGCACATGTGACTTGGGTGTGTGCTACTCATTTCAATTTACAATCCGTATTTCACTGCTTTGCTAAAAGCAAATAGCAAGGAGGTGAGGAATCATTAACAAGATCTTATTCTGAATTTTGGATGGTAATTGAGCATATATAGACAGCCAATTCATTACTCATTTTCTTAGGAATTAAATAATTCATGATTTGAATTAAGCCATTTGAAATCACTTCACTGGTTATTTCATGGAATGTAATATTTAATCACTATCCATTCAGCTATGATAGCCAGCTTTCATTAAAAAGGAAGGGAACACATCCTACTTCAGGTTATGTGACAAGACTCAGTTCCTACATCAGACATTAGGACTGATGCTAAGTTTGGGAATGCTGTATGTCAGCCGTGTCAGCTCAGGTGACAAATCCCTGCCTTCTGTATATAGTTCAGAATGACTCAGGGCTATAACATGAGAAGACAACCAGGCAGTTCTTCTGATTGTCTGTGTGAGTGGTACAGAGACACCAGAAATACCTACATGTGGTCAAGAGCTGAGGCTCAGAACTGTTTACGTAAGACTTTTTTTCCTTTACCTACCAAGGCCTTCTGAGAGCAAGATGTCTATTTGTTAATGTCACGTGTTACACACATACGCCTTTTGGATTTTGGACCCAATGTGACAAGTATAGAGGGTATCAATTCTGACTAGATGGAACGTCATGTTCTCAGTGTGCCATTGTAAGAGTAAGGCCTTGCTACGTGTAGTCATTGAATAGGAAAGAACCATTGATTGTCAAGACCACGTTTTTTCTCAAAACATTATCATTGAAGTTGTGACATAATTCCCATGGAGTTAGTTAGATCCCAAAGTTTTTTTCCATGAATACAGGTTTTAGAACCATGAGCTAATAGCAATTACAGATGGAAAAGGCTTGGATAATCACACTTGTATAAAGAAATAAGGATATACGATCTTGTGAAGCTCGTACTCTGAACTATACATTCAATTTAGTAATAGTAATCTTCCTGGTAAGATGCTAGTTTTGTCAAACATCATCTAAGATACAATTGTATTTTTTTCATGGCAAGAATATCAAATATGAAGTCTCAGGAAGTAGTATGTAAGAATAGCTTACTGTATGGTAGTGTGGTGTCACCTGTCTAACTATTTCCTGTTTGTAATCTGTACTTACCTATAAATGTAAATAGATAGAAAGTCAATGCATCTTAATGGACATGTTGACTCATTTATGGCCTAGTTGGATTTTCAAGCTGTCTGTGGTTTTTATTTCCTTCTGTTTATGTTTGGAAGGCTAACTCAATCAGCCCACTGAGGGAAGTACTGATCTCTTGGAGAGATTACCTTCTAGCGGGCTGAATAACTTCAGAAGAAAAAACACCCTAGCAGTAAGTCTTAATGTGCTTTTTACAGTCTCTCAAACCTGATCACCCTGTAATGCAGGTACACAAGAAATTTCCATTTAAACTGCAATGCTAGGTGTTATTTAACCATAAAATTCCAATTTACTTATTTTATTTATTTTTTTTTTTAAATCCACAAAGCATCTTCCTAGACATTGAAGACATTTGGTAGGTGTTAAAACAAAAAGGGCAGGGGTGTGTGATACTGGATACTGTTTGTAACTGTTTGTTTTGTTATTTTTTCTGAGTAGACCTACAGTTAAGAGAAATGTGGACACAGTTGATCATTAAAGATTAATACTATGGAAGATTACAGTATCAGATAGAACTGCATTATGTATAGAAAAATATATTAGTTTTCAAACTTTGTTCTGACAACTACTGTACTTATGGATTTGGAAATTTAGATTGGACTCCAATTCCAAATTCAAATGGACTCCAATTAAGGAGTTGGCTCCTACATTGTGGTTTACTGTCAGGATTGCAATCCAAGAGATATATAAAAACAATATAACGAATCAGATGAACACAAAACTGAAACATGTAGCAATGATAGATATCAATAACACAATATAAAAAAGCCCTGTAGTATTTTTTCTGTAACATGGTATCTACCACAGTGGCTTTGGCTGCTAGATGCTGCTTAATACAAATGGTAACAATAAGAAGGTGAATTAACTGTATTAAGAGTATAGTTGGATTTCACATTACTGATCTTTCCTTTGCAGAGAGGCCCATTTTGCAGAATCCCAGCATTTGTTATCATGTAGTTATCTCACAGACACATTAAAAAAACAAACAACTAAAAATACGTGTGATTATTCCTGGCAGTAGACACAGAATCCAATTTAACTTTTCAAAGACAAGGCTTTATAGATTTCTAGCATCCCATTGCTCAGAAACTTAGATCTCAGGCTGATGTCAACACAGGCTTTTATAAATTAAACTTCTTCCTTATAGTCTTGTAATGTAATGGTAAGGAACACTTTCCTTGAAGACTACACAGTGGCAGCCAACATTCTTTTTTTCTCTGACTCTAGGGAGTCATTCCGCTTAACAGAAAAATCCCTCAACTCTACATTAGCTTCCTATGGAGATTTCAATAATAGGCTGTCAACATTTTCAGTTTCAGCAATTACCAAAGAGATGACTTCTTAATGAATTAACCAGGCTGCTAATTTACTGGAATTGTCTCATTGTCCATATGTTTAGTTCTTCCTACAGATGAAGCAGTTTTTCTTTTTTTTTTTTTCTTTCCCTATCTGACAAGTGTTAATCAAATTGCATTCAGATTTAATTTTATTTAACTTTCTTTGTGCTTGAGGAGATCTTGTTTTACTGAACTGATTTTCAAAATGAAATCGCCTTTTTGGGGACATTTTCATTATTTTTGTGTGAAAACTCCAAGACATATTTCAGAAAAACAACGCACATTATGTTCCCTTTATTACCATTTATATGACTCCTATAATACAGCAAAATTAAGTCTTCATTCAGCTCATTTGTATTTGCGTAAGTATGTCACCACAGTATAAGGCAATATCTTTATACAAGAGCTTTAAGTGACCTTTAAGCAGACCTCATTGGCTAAAATTAAAACATGAGCCTTTTGCATCAAGAGTATCAGGTTCTTGCATTAAGAGTAACAAGTTCTTCCCCTTTCTGGGATAGTTGCCTCTTCTAAAACAACGTATCTACTGCTTCAGTCATAGATCACATGCTGGTATCACCTGTGATGACCTATGTTATTCAGAAGATCGGAATGGAAGAGAACAACCTATTCTGACTGACATTTTTATTGGGGAGCACTTTCAGAGTATATTTTAAAGCACTGAGCAGATTCCTAAAACTAAGTGAACACTTAATTGAAAAGGTGTGCTCAGATATTCAGGAATATTTGGGAAATATTTTGTTCTGTGAAGTGAAAACATCAGAATTTCCGAAGTCATTTCCTAACTCATAAAATTGGGATGTTAGTAATAAACATACCCATTCAGTTTTATCCTAATGTACACTGAAAAAACCCACAATCTTAAAGTGACTAAGAAAATAAAAATATCAAGATCCCAAATATTGTTCTTTGTTAAAGCTGTGATGGATCAACTCCAGAACAGACCCATATTTAGGGCACAATACTGAACTCAGCTGCAGTTCTCCTCTTTGTCATATCTTGTTTGGGTTCCTTTAATCACTGGGCTAAGGAGGCACATTGGGTTGTGCCAAAATGCTCTTCTGGATTTAAGAAAATTTGTGTTTGAGGATTTGGCCAAAAAAGTTCAAGTCACCTTTAATCACCAAATGTTGCATATTAGTGAATGACACACAGGTACAGAATTCCCCAGCTCACTTCATTTGTACTTAATAGCTGTGCGACATTGACCAAATGACTTAGTGTTTGTTTACGCCTACTTTTTTCCTACTTTAGGCTACAAGGATAGTGGCTGTTATTTGTTGTGTATTCCTAGCCTACAAAACTCCACATCATGCTTGCTATTCTGCAATTGTTAGGTATTTGGCGTTTATATCTAGCACAATGAAATTCAAAAAACAATGAAAATAGTAACTTGAATTCCAGTAATTGTAAATGGCATCCAAATTAACATCTGTTTTAAATATTGTAATATTTATCAAGTCTGACACACCGATATATGTCATTCACCACATCTTGTTAAACAGGAGAATTTAAAAGTAGTAAAAGAGTACTTCTCATGCAACAGGATTAAGATTTGTGTATATCTGCAAAGGACTTCTGTGACTTTTGTCAAATAATGGCAGATACTACAAAAGAATGTAAGCGCCCTAGGTTTTGGGAAGATTCTCTGCTACAGCTGTTATAGTAAGTGATAGATGACAGTGTTATCTGACAGTTTCCCTCCAATCTTAAAGTAGGTTTTACTCAGACGCTACTGCTATAGTCCTGTCAGCATTGATATGGATCTCAAAATTTTGTAAGATCAGGTGATAACTTAAATTAAACATGCAATTTCTTCATTCAAGTAACTGCTTCTATTGCTGGATCAGTCCAAACCCTCTTACATATATTAAAGAGATCAGCACATTATGCAGTTATTTTTCTATGAGAAGTAAAACTTTTCTAGTAGAAAAGTTAAAAATATCCAGAGGAGATAATTGCTTTTTACTACCTAGGACATTTGTTTGTTTGTTTCTTGCTTTTACCCAAAGTTGTCTACTAGATGTGCTCTTTATCTTGCTTTTAATTAAAAAAAAAAAAAGTGTAATCTATACCAGAACTGTGTTTTAATGTGGCTACACAAAGTAATGGACTTGTATACAATTATTACTGTGGAAAGGTTTTTTAAAAATAGTTAAGAGCTAAATAATTAAAAAGGGAATGGGAATCATGTGTTACTACTGTATATTTCCATCATAACCACCAGTGGAGATTGTTGTTATAGCAATAATATTCCTAGTAAAGAAAATGAAAGTATTGTTAGTAGACTGGAAATAATGACAAATGAGATGAAAAATGAAAGGGTGGCAAAGATAATGGAATCATCCAATGGAACAGAGAGATCTAAAAACCTCTAAGCTGGGAAACAAATTGTCTTCAGATCTGTGTCCTCTGTTTGAGTTGGGTTTAATACATGTACGTATATATATACATGTACACACATGCACGTGTCTATACGTATGTTTTGCACATATATACACAGAAGAACATTGTGCAAGTTCAAGGTTCCTGAAAATATCTTTCAATATTTTTGTAAGTTTTGGTAAGTCTAAGTGCATCTATTTGAAAATTCCACCATGCAGAGCTACTTAAGATACATTTCATATCTTTTCTTACTATGACATTTAAGTGTCTTTGGCAAAAAAAAAAAATCACCTTGTCAAAATGACAGTTTGATGATGCATAAACACATTTTCTCATTCACAACAATGTCATATTGGCTGACCCTGCCATTAAAATAATTGTTATTCTCAACAATCCATAGTCAGCTCCAGCTAAGATAATCTCAGAATTTCTACTCCACTATTTATTCATAATAATAATACTGATTAAAAAAAAATGCAAAACAAAAGTAAGATTTGTTAGGCAGTCAGTTATAAAAGAAATAGTAGGTTGGCTGGCTAACAGGATTGTGAACTTGTTAATAAATATGTTATTTTTCCTGCACTTGCACGAGTTCTTAAAGTACAAGAAAAAACCTTTTTTTATTATATAGTGACCAAACCAACATAGCATATATGTGTCTTAGCTTTGTATGATCTGGTATCATGGCATCCTTCACTTCCTGAAGGTTTGGCTACCTGGGATCTTGTACTACATACCTTGTTGATCCTGACCCATGGACTACTTTCAGGCTTACACTCAGAGATGTCTCATCACCAGAGGCTTGTCTGGTGATCCCTGAAGTCTTGGCTGTACCTGGCTACCCTCACCAGGTCCGCTCTTTGCTTTGCTCAGGTGCTGTGGAACTTTGTCCTTGTCCGTGAGGGCACTGCTCTGCCTGGCTGCCTGGGATCTCAGTTCCTGAATCACTTTCCCTTGCAGAGTGACACCAGCCTGTGCTGCTCCCTAGAGGGTTGTCCCTACAGAAAATCTAGTATGGAAAAGGGAGGTGAAACTGTCTCATCATTATACTAGAAAAGGCAACATAATAAGGCTGAGAATCTTTCTAATTGTCTTCCTTCAACTAATCTTTCTCTGAGGGAACCTTCCTTTACAGTGTGGTGCTCTCTGATCCACTTTGACATTCTTATATTCTTTGTCTCCTGCAAATGATAGTATCAGCATAGTGTAAGAGTTTGAGCTATGACATTTGACGTTTTTACATTTCTAGACCCTGACATGTGAATACGCTAGAATGTCTGCTTATCTAACATCTGCTTTTTTAAACAGAAGTCAAAATCTCTGCTTTAAGTGGTCAGTTTCTGTCCCTCAAAAACCTTAGAATCTAGAAAGTACAGAAAAAGCCCTCGAGATCTCACACCATCTCAATCAAAATCAAATTTTTGATTATTTTTTAATATACTTTTAACTCCTAGTTATTGCACTTTATTAAAGTCCCAAAGTCAATTTAAACACTGCAATACTTTAAGAGAAATAAATTTAAGAAGTCATATATCTGTGGGAAATACTTCATATTGAAGTTCAGAATGTAGTCTGAAACGGGACAAGCCTTCCCCAAGATACCTCTGAATGTTACAGGGGGCCTACACCAGAAGCAAACTCATACTTTGGGACTGTAAGGCCCCCATTTCATACTTGGGTTTACCTGCATTGTCTGAGCATATCATAAGCATCAGACGGTAATACCTCCAAAAACTATGAGGACAAGAGCACTGTGGTTAAGTGTAGGCTGGAGTCCAGAAGATTAGGGTTCATATGTATCAAGTCAGCTAATTTTTCTAGGCATGAATTTAATTTGAAATATTCTCTTACATATTTTGACTGTTATGCTCTTTGAGATATGGCTTGCGGTTTATGCATTTGTATCCTGAACAATACAAAGGCACAACAGTAATAACAAATTATAAGCATCAATTGTACTTAAAATGAATGTAAAGACTGATTTCTGCATAGTCCAACTACAAACGTAACGTAAGTGCTAAGGCACTGAGACAGATACATCTTTCTAGTTGCTTTTCTTTTTTTTTTAAATAATGGAATAATTTAGAGACATCATATATTTGGAAGTAATATTCCTTTCGTATACTCTCAGAGTTTCCAAAATTCTCTATGGATTTCAGAAATATAAGCTGTACTCACTTTCACTTATTGGGATATGTATGGAACTCACAGCTTACAGCATTTCTGATCCTCTGCACTGCATGTCATGCAGCTGTAAAGAGTAACTAAGATTCACGTCCTGAACTGCATTTTGTTATGCTGGTCTCCATAAGTCAATACCGGAACTGAAATTTATATACAGAATTTTATATACAGAATGTATTCTCCTGATGTTATGCCTTACTAAGCCGGTTCTAGCAAACCTTATAAATCACCCAAATGCCCAAGGATCAATGTCTGCCTAGGTTTGAAACTATAGTGATTTTCTCCTTTAACTCTAGTTGGAGTAGAACCAATATTAAATATTTATCTGCTCCTGGGATGACAAAGGGCAACCCTTTGACCATTATAATACCTGCAATTTTAAAGCCATTAAGGTTGACCAAGAAATCAAGGAACTAAGTATCCTGATAAACTTTCTGAAGTGCTTAATGAAGGAAATATCTACTGTTGTTCACATATCACCAGAAATTCTTGAGAACACAATATAAAAGTTATTCAGTACAACTCTGTGTCAGTAACTTTACAAAAGTGTCATGCTACAACAGGGTCAGTCCAGGAAACATGACTTGTCTTATCCTTTCTAGGATATTTGAAAAAAAAATTTCTTTACTTGTATCTAAAGTTTAAATAAGTTTGAAGAAAGCATATTTCATTTCCTATTAGAGTATAACAGCCAACATTGGACCACTCTCTAGCTGTACTGCACAAAGACAAGCTCTGTCCAAAGCAGTCGATATCCAAAAAAAATCACAGGAAACAAATTATACCATTCCCTTTTTTCAGATGAGGGCCCGAGGCCCAAACACAGTAAGACCCTTAGAAATACAAAACTTTTATCAAAGACCTTCACTGAATACAAACCTCTCTGTTTAGGTCACTAACCGTACTATTATTGTTCGTTCCTGCTTGTTTTTGTCTTAGTGCCAACCACGGGGCTTTTATTTCTTCATTTACTTTTAAAGCAAAACAAACAGAAACAGGCTATAAAAAACATTGCTACTTGTCCAAAAAATATTGAATTCAATTTTGTTAACAATATTAACTTAGAGAAAAACTGTCCTGTATACTACACCTTATTGTAATCCATAATTGCCAGTATAAATCTGTTTTGTATATCTTCACTGCAATAAAAACTTCACTGCAATTAAGAACATAATTTCCATATTACATACAAAATCATCAGTTCTAATTGTTGTCTAGCTGTCTGGGAAATAAAAGCTGTTAACTCTCATAACTGAATGATAAGCTTTTTACATAGTCTAAACAATTTATTGTAATGAATAGTTCAATAGGTATGTGATATTGGTTTTCAGTGGTATTAAATTATTCAAATTCATTGTAGTCAATATGACCTTAAGTTATTATATTGCATTATTATAATGTAATTGCTTTCCACATATTTGATATACATCTTGAATGCTGATTAAGTTCTGTGAGTTTTGCT
>VYZW01062137.1:1418-17815 GCA_013401315.1 Balaeniceps rex
TGGGAAGGGACATCTTTCACTAGATCAGGTTGCTCAAAGCCCCATCGAGCCTGACTTTGAACACTTCCAATGATGTGGCATCCACTACTTCTCTGGGCAACCAGTTCTAGTGTCTCACCACCCTTACTGTAAACAACTTCTTCCTTATATCCAGTCTATATGTACCCTCTTTCAGTTTAAAACCATTGCCCCTTGTCCTGTCACTACAGGCCTTGGTAACAAGTCTTTCTCTGTCTTTTTTATAAGCCCCCTTCATATATTGAAAGGCTGCAGTAAGGTCTCCCTGGAACCTTCTCTTCTCCAGGCTGAACACCAACTCTCTCAGTCTTTCGTCAGAGGAGCCCTCTGATCACTTTAGTGGCCCTTCTCTGGACCTGCTGTAAGAGGTTCATGTCTTTCTTGTACTGGTGACCCTAGAGCTTTATGCAGTACTCCAGGGGGGGTGTCACAAGAGTGGAATAGAGGGGGACTATCACTTCCCTTCACCTACTGGCTACATCTTAGGAGCTTGTGTGATTATGTAGCTACATACTGGTATGAAGACATGCACAAACATGACCTCCTCAAATATTCTCTAAGAGGGATCCAGCTTCAAAGTGTAGGCTTCATAGCTGTGGTACCAAGCCACAGTATTCAAGCTTATTAGCTTTGCTGAAATCAGAACAGAGTACTGCTGTTTTGACAAGGTGGTCTAGTTGGCTTAGTTACAATGCATGCTAATGTATCTGTTTCTCCTTCTTAATTTGAGTTGTTGTACCAGAGAATAATTTGGCTTTATCTGTGTGATTTTATACATTAAAAATATGTATATATATTATTCCATTATTTGAATCTCTCCTTATTAAAAAAAACAAACAAAAAAGAAGAAAGTGTAGTCCTGTTAGTTGTTGGCATTCTGGCCTACCTGAATTCCTCTTCCCCGGAGACTTATTTTGAGACCTATAGTCAGTGCCAAAGGTGAAGGCATAGTACAATCACATTAATTCATCCCTGCGGAAATACCTTGCCTAATTCATATGAAAGGGCATCCTATTACTCCCTCATAGACTCACCATTGTAGTCAGATTATGAACAACAAATCTACCGGAATCTTCATCTGTTCTGTTTCCACAGTAAGAGCTTATAAATTATGGAAGAAATATATACATGTAAGTTCCTAAGTGCATGAACGTGCACTCTGTGTTGCAAAGTTTTACCCCATTTCTCGTGTTCACTGCACAGAATCACTTAGATCTTCCTGATGTTGTTTTGATCTTCCACTATACAGAAAGTGAATCAATATTTTGTCTCGTCTGTTAACCCCACAAACATACAATTCTGTTTCCTGAGATGTGTTTTTTTGCTGGGAAATATTGTTTCCAAAGCTGACCCTTCTGAAGCTCCTCTAGTAGAACAGCAGGTTGCTGTTTGTCCCTGTGCCAGTTTCATATTTATCTTTCTGTTCTCATCATGTTGTCTTTTCCTTTAGCTTAAATTATTATTTTGCATGTGATACTGTGTTGGTTATTTACAGCACTCAAGACAAATGAAAGCTACAGTGTTTCCTGATACGGGAAATGCACTTTATTATAAAAAATGTAAAATAAAACTGGTATGGTTGACTTTTGGTAAACTCGTGTTGTGTTTAACTGAATTTTCCATTTACTTCAAGGCTGTTCATTATCTTCCCTTGATAATTTATTTTAAGTATTGTGCAATATTGAAATGTGTTTAATGGGCTTTCCATTCATGGATCACTACCAATCCCTATCAATTTCTTAAATACAATTGTTACCTTTGTTTGCTTCCTAGCAAGTCTAGATAGTAAGTGTTTACAAAGATGGATTAAAACATGACTTCAGTCAGTTTTCCACCAGCTTTGCTTGATGAAATGCTTTCCTAACTTTTCTCTGGTCACTTTACACTTGTCTGAGCCTTTTACTCAACACAAGGGAGTTGGAGTCAGGATTAGTACTAATGTTGTGACACACCATCATTCTCTAAGCAGAACTGGAAGGCGAATTCTGTTTAGACCTGTTAGGGTGATCATGTCTATTCTTAAAGAAATATTAATATTNGCCTTGGTAACAAGTCTTTCTCTGTCTTTTTTATAAGCCCCCTTCATATATTGAAAGGCTGCAGTAAGGTCTCCCTGGAACCTTCTCTTCTCCAGGCTGAACACCAACTCTCTCAGTCTTTCGTCAGAGGAGCCCTCTGATCACTTTAGTGGCCCTTCTCTGGACCTGCTGTAAGAGGTTCATGTCTTTCTTGTACTGGTGACCCTAGAGCTTTATGCAGTACTCCAGGGGGGGTGTCACAAGAGTGGAATAGAGGGGGACTATCACTTCCCTTCACCTACTGGCTACATCTTAGGAGCTTGTGTGATTATGTAGCTACATACTGGTATGAAGACATGCACAAACATGACCTCCTCAAATATTCTCTAAGAGGGATCCAGCTTCAAAGTGTAGGCTTCATAGCTGTGGTACCAAGCCACAGTATTCAAGCTTATTAGCTTTGCTGAAATCAGAACAGAGTACTGCTGTTTTGACAAGGTGGTCTAGTTGGCTTAGTTACAATGCATGCTAATGTATCTGTTTCTCCTTCTTAATTTGAGTTGTTGTACCAGAGAATAATTTGGCTTTATCTGTGTGATTTTATACATTAAAAATATGTATATATATTATTCCATTATTTGAATCTCTCCTTATTAAAAAAAACAAACAAAAAAGAAGAAAGTGTAGTCCTGTTAGTTGTTGGCATTCTGGCCTACCTGAATTCCTCTTCCCCGGAGACTTATTTTGAGACCTATAGTCAGTGCCAAAGGTGAAGGCATAGTACAATCACATTAATTCATCCCTGCGGAAATACCTTGCCTAATTCATATGAAAGGGCATCCTATTACTCCCTCATAGACTCACCATTGTAGTCAGATTATGAACAACAAATCTACCGGAATCTTCATCTGTTCTGTTTCCACAGTAAGAGCTTATAAATTATGGAAGAAATATATACATGTAAGTTCCTAAGTGCATGAACGTGCACTCTGTGTTGCAAAGTTTTACCCCATTTCTCGTGTTCACTGCACAGAATCACTTAGATCTTCCTGATGTTGTTTTGATCTTCCACTATACAGAAAGTGAATCAATATTTTGTCTCGTCTGTTAACCCCACAAACATACAATTCTGTTTCCTGAGATGTGTTTTTTTGCTGGGAAATATTGTTTCCAAAGCTGACCCTTCTGAAGCTCCTCTAGTAGAACAGCAGGTTGCTGTTTGTCCCTGTGCCAGTTTCATATTTATCTTTCTGTTCTCATCATGTTGTCTTTTCCTTTAGCTTAAATTATTATTTTGCATGTGATACTGTGTTGGTTATTTACAGCACTCAAGACAAATGAAAGCTACAGTGTTTCCTGATACGGGAAATGCACTTTATTATAAAAAATGTAAAATAAAACTGGTATGGTTGACTTTTGGTAAACTCGTGTTGTGTTTAACTGAATTTTCCATTTACTTCAAGGCTGTTCATTATCTTCCCTTGATAATTTATTTTAAGTATTGTGCAATATTGAAATGTGTTTAATGGGCTTTCCATTCATGGATCACTACCAATCCCTATCAATTTCTTAAATACAATTGTTACCTTTGTTTGCTTCCTAGCAAGTCTAGATAGTAAGTGTTTACAAAGATGGATTAAAACATGACTTCAGTCAGTTTTCCACCAGCTTTGCTTGATGAAATGCTTTCCTAACTTTTCTCTGGTCACTTTACACTTGTCTGAGCCTTTTACTCAACACAAGGGAGTTGGAGTCAGGATTAGTACTAATGTTGTGACACACCATCATTCTCTAAGCAGAACTGGAAGGCGAATTCTGTTTAGACCTGTTAGGGTGATCATGTCTATTCTTAAAGAAATATTAATATTCATGCATTTTTTCTTTGTCTTTCAGAACAATGGGTCACTCGCTTGGTGCCAGAACCATAAACAGTGTTCAAAGGTATGTCCTTTTTTTTTACTCCCTCTTATTTAAGTTACATGGTTGCTTTCAATCTCTTGTCTGTAGATTAAGTGCTTTTCATCTTAGCCTGTTTTCAGAAGCATCTGTTTATATTTTATTTGGAAAACCTCAACCTATAATAAAATATCCAAAATTAAAACCAAGTGATTTACTCTTTCAGGAGAAAGGAATCATGTTTGAGGATAAGTATCAAGCTTAGTTAAACCAATATAATTTCGTGGTTATCAACAAACTTTACACTGGCTAAACTCTGGTGTATCATTTGTGTTCTTTCAGTATTTTTCATCATAAGAGAGTAAAAATGTCAATCACTTTAAAATCTTCCTCCAACAGCACTGAGGTATGCCAACATTCAACACTTCATTCAGTTTGGGTATTTAATTTTTAGCCTGACACTGAATTTCTTTGAAAAAATTGTTGATACAAATCCCAGTGGCTCTACTGATGCCCTGTCCTATCCTAGAACTTTAACCCTGAAAGCCTACAGGGTGAGCGAGCTAATTGTCAACCGATTCTCCTGTGCAAGAGACTTTCTATGGTGCCTGGATAGAAGCAACAATGATTTGGGAGCTTTGGTGGGTCAAAGTGCAATTACACACTCTAGTGCTGACTGTTCGTAAATGTGCTGGTTTCAACTGGGATAGAGTTAGTTTACTTCCTAGTAGCTGGTATAGTGCTGTGTTTTGGATTTAATATGAGAATAATGCTGATAACACTGATGTTTAGTTGTTGCTAAGTAGTGCTTACCCTAGTCAAGGACTTCTTCAGCTTCCCATGCTCTGCCAGGTGCACAAGAAGCTGGGAGGGGGCACAGCCAGGACAGCTGACCCAAAGTGACCAAAGGGCTATTCCATACCATATGACGTCATGCTCAGTATATAAACTGAGGGGAGTTGGCCGGGGGACAGTGATCGCTGCTCGGGGACTGGCTGAGCATCGGTCTGCAGGTGGTGAACAACTGCATTGTGCATCACTTGCTTTGTATATTCTTTTATTATTATTACTATTTTACTTTATTTTATTTCAATTATTAAACTATTCTTATCTCAACCCATGAGTTTTCTCACTTTTACTCTTCCAGTTCTCCCCCCCCATCCCACTGGGGTGGGGGGATTGAGCGAGCAGCTGTGCGGTGCTTAGTTGCTGGCTAGGGTTAAACCACAACAGTCCTTTATTTGGCGCCCAATGTGAGGCACGAAGGGTTTGAGATAATAACAGATTAACCAGAGCATATTAAGAAATTTATATATGTTAACAGTTGCTGGTCACAATATTGATTCATCCGTTCTCGATATTAGTTTATGTGATCTGCACCATGCTCTTTTTTTTTCTGTACATGTTAAAGATTGGTTTTAGTTTTTGCAATTTGCTGTGCTCTGCAGTGATTAGTGATGTTTTACCTGGGAGATTTGTTATTAAAACACTGGCCTTGAGCTTAGTCTGGTATTTGAGCTTTGTACTGAAGCCGTTACTGTACTTCGGGTGCCACCTCATGGAGAGAATTAGAAGTTATACCTCTTCCTCTCAGAGGTTTTTTATGGAGGAAATACAGAATGGCACCTTCACTTCCTTCTATGGTGTTTCCTCCTTCATTGCAACAATTTTTCAGTACCTTGAACATCCTTGGGTTGTTAAGATGCTTCTATTGATATTTCTTGGGAATATTGTTTCTGTTTTGCTATAAAAGAAAGTAAGGTCAAGGGACCTGCACAGGAGATACAGTTTTTAGGAATAAAATGGCAATATGGAGGCCATCAGATCCCAATGGATGTGATCAACAAAATAACAGCCATGTCTCCACCAACTAGCAAAAAGCAAACACAAGCTTTATTAGGCATTGTGGGTTTTTGGAGAATGTATATTCCAAATTACAGTCTGATTGTAAGCCCTCTCTATCAAGTGACCCGGAAGAAGAATGATTTCAAATGGGGCCCTGAGCAATGACAAGCCTTTGAACAAATTAAACAGGAAGATAGTTCATGCAGTAGCCCTTGGGCTAGTCTGGGCAGGACAAGATGTAAAAAATATGCTCTACACTGCAGCCAGGGAGAATGGCCCTACCTGGAGCCTCTGGCAGAAAGCAGCAGGGGAGACTTGGGGTTGACCCCTAGGGTTTTGGAGTCAGGCATACAGGGGATCTGAGGCCCGCTATACTCCAACTGAAAAAGAGACGTTGGCAGCATATGAAGGGATTCGAGCTGCTTCAGAAGTGGTTGGTACTGAAGCACAGCTCCTCCTGGCACCCCGACTGCCGGTGCTGGGTTGGATGTTCAAAGGGAGGGTCCCCTCAGGATTCCCGCAGGAATCTTAGAAGTGATCATGGCTTGGCCAGAAGGTAAAGATTTCGGAATACTGCCAGAGGAGGAGGTGACGTGTGACACGACAGTAAACATCATGGAAGATGCATCCTTTGGAAATTGAACTGAAAATAGTGAAGGTAGCATTTTTGTCTAATCTTCCTGAAAATGTATTTCTACAATAACTTAGGCTTTTTACCTTCAATATTTATTCTTTATTCTGTGAACATTGTACTGCAAATTGGATTAAATACAAGTAGCATTGTTCTGTATTGTTTTAACAACGTTATCTATGTAAATGCTGGTGCTAACTCTTGAGTTTAACACATGACAATTTATTCTTTACATTTAAAGAGTGAGATTACTGGTTCACTGATCTAGTGTCTGTTGAAATGAATGGGATTGGAAATGGACCAATTTGTTATTGACTGTTCCATCGCAGGAAAAAAAAACCAAAGTTGATCGCTTTTGTCAGTATTAAAACCACAGTATAACAACGTCAATATAAGAAGAGAGTGGAACAATTCTTATTAGCTATGCCACACTGCTAAGGGTTGTGCTCTCATCATTCTTAAAAAAACGCAAACAGAGGTGCAGAGAATGTGGCTCATCGTAATGAAGTGCCTTTTAAGGAAAGTGTGGGGGTCTTGCCCAGTACCACAGTGATCCTCATGTAATTCTCTTTTTTATTCATTTATGAAGGCTGCCATGATATCTAATCTGAAAGGTTTTCCAGTGGTTTGTGTCTGCCCTACAAAGAAGGAATCATACAATAAAAGTTGTCCAGATTTTAAAGCAAGGCAAAGGTCAGAGGAACATCTCTTGAGTCACTCCCAAGTTCATAAAATCCACTTAAGATGGATATAAGGTATTATGGATTTAAGGTTTACCTTAAGATTGTTTTAGTTTCTTGAAATCAGTGTAAGAATGCTACAAATTTAATATTATTTTATAATACAAAATGCAACAACAGTTTAAGTTTTCAATTACTTAACATATATTTTACAGTCATGTTACCTTATGTTTTCATTCTTTCTTAGGAAGGTAATACTTAAGAAAGTAGCTTTGCCATATTTAGAAAAAGAAATAAATATAAACTTGCTCAAATTGTTAGCAGAGCTGAATGCTAGCAGAATGTTCTCTTATTTCAGGCAAGCTTTGGTTTTCTGTGTTTTGCAATGCAAAGTCAAACAATTGAGTTACCTAACTGAAACTTTCAAAGCAATGCGAGCGATTGAGTTAACTTTTTAAAAATGCATATTCCTTTCACTGCTTGTCAGCACCTTGGTGGAAGACTTTTATATGAGTGCGATTCTGCTAAATATCTCAGATGACATTTTTTCTAAAGGATTCTCCCAGAGTCCGCCTTTATTTCGTGGCTGTGGTGTTTAGTGACACAGCTTTTTGAGGTGATTTGTGGTAAAGTGCAGGTGACAGCAAACATCCAGCTACTTTGTCCCAGGGGGGCTTTGAAACACAGAAGCACCTTTTGTTTGCACAAGTATTTGCATCTAATACACAGTGGAGAAATTTTATTTGGAAGTTGCATATCAGACAGTAGCTGATACAGCAATAAAAGGTGGTGCAGTTAATTAAGTAACTTTTCTATTATTTTACTCTTTCAGAGAACAGTTTATAAGCTGGAAAAAGTACAGTGTAGTCCATCTTCTTGTAACATAACCAATCCCAATTTTATTTTGGAAGCATTTTTTTCATTCCAAGCAAAGACAGTAGCCTCTAAAAGTAGAAGTCCTGGATGGGAGATGGAGAAGAAAAAATCGTCATGAAGTATCCAGTACAGGGCTTTTGCATGTGATTTTTCCTCATTGCAAACACCTTTGATGTCTGTTTTGGCTTCAGTTTGCCCAGACCTGAACTGGCAAAAAGATGTTCTAAAGTCTCTGTCCATTGTTCTCTGAGATTAAGATCAGTCTGGCATAAAATTCTTTTGAAATTTCGTGGCCATGATTTTGTACATGGAATAACTGTGAAAAATATTGCAATACTAGCATACAATGAAAATTATTTTTTTCCTCATGGAAGTCTCTGATCTTTATATTTACAGATATTTCTGTAGTTGAAGATAGTTGTTGAGAAGATATTGTTCAAGTTCGTTTGGTCAGTGAAGTATCTCTAAAGTTAATTCAAGCTATTATACCATTGCCCTCTAATACAAGTGTAGACAACAACTGTTAGTTTGAAGATGAATAGCTTTGAGAACTACTGTTTTCTCAAAGAGGTGCAAATCTAATGAACTAAAATGATTTTAGCTCTCACAAGAATAGTTGTAGATCACTAGCTACATCCCAAACTGCTATTTATTTTTGTTATTTTAATGGAGCAAGTCACAAAATCATGACTGTGAGCAGCAAAATATGCACCAATGATTTTACATGTAATTTAAATTAATAAGATCTCTCCAGAGGTCTATTTTATAAGATAAAACACAAGAGAGCTCTTGAATGCTTGCCCTGTTTTGACATGAGGTGGGTAATTTCAATATGTTAAAAATACTCTGTTATAGTTGGGACAGCTATAGGATCATTAAATAAATTGCCATTTTTGGTTGCAGTAGTTATTTATTCACTGCCATCATGCACTCCTACTTGTCTGCTTGTACAGAGTTGAAGCAGACTGAGGGCTTTTTTGGAATCCTGTCAATTGCATGCTTGGCTTCCACTGCATCTACAAATATTGAGGTAAAATTGGCACTGGAGTCAGTGAAGTTTGCTGTGAACTTCTTTGGAAATAGATTTGAAACTAAATTTTTTTTTGTCTAACTTTGTCCATAGTTCTATTGTTTTGTTTGAGCTTATGCTCTTCATATTATTTTACAGTTTTTTCTTTCCTTTTTCTTGTTTTGCTCTTTTTTTACGGTGTTCATTTTTCTCATTACTACTTTATGGTGGGTATTTGGTTTTCTTTTTTTAAAAATCTTGTGGTCTCAAGAATACGAATTATTATTAGAAATTAAATGGAACAAATCCTTTCTTTTTTGGCCCTCTAATTACAGGAGATATGTGGTGTGTTTCAATTTCTTATAGACCCTAAAAAAATATACTTTGGCATTGAAGTTTTTTTTAAGGCTTAGACATTTTTCTACACCTTATCCAGGAGAAAAGTGTTTGGTGCTGTTGGTTGGAATTAAAATAATGCTTGAGAATTATTGTACACCAAACTAATGTATTTTTATGTGACAACATCCGTACGTTGTTTATATATTGATAAAACCAGTGAATATTAATACAGTGACTTTTTGGTTCTGAAAATGGCTCTTTTACTCTTTAATATATTAAGCATGAAGCTGAATCTTGAAAATTTGGTGGGTTTTTCTTTGGAAATCAGAGGAATAGAATAATTTCAGTTGGGAGGGACCTACAATGATCATCTAGTCCAACTGCCTGACCACTTCAGGGCTGACCAAAAGTTAATGTGTATTATTAAGGGCATTGTCCAAACGGCTCTTAAACACTGACAGATGCTTGGGGCATCGACCACCTCCCTAGGAACCCTGTTCCAGTGTTTGACCACCCTCTCGGTGAAGAAATGCTTCCTAATGTCCAGTTTAAACCACCCTTAGCATGGCTTTGAGCCATTCCCACGTGTCCTGTCACTGGATCCCAGGGAGAAGAGATCAGCACCTCCCTCTCCACTTCCCCTCCTCAGGAAGCTGTAGAGAGCCATGAGGTCACCCCTCAGCCCCCTTTTCTCCAAACTAGACAAGCCCAAAGTCCTTAGCCGCTCCTCACAGGACATGTCTTCCAGCCCTTTCACCAGCTTTGTTGCCCTCCTCTGGACGCATTCAAGGACCTTCACATCCTTCTTAAATTGCAGGGCCCAGAACTGCACACAGTACTCGAGCTGAGGCCTCACCAATGCTGAATACAGCGGGATAATCACCTCTGTTGACCGGCTGGTCATGCTGTGTTTGATGCACCCCAGGATGTGCTTTGCCCTCTTGGCTGCCAGAGCACGCTGCTGAGACACATTGAGCCTGCTGTTGACCAGCACCCCTAGACCCCTTTTTGCAGGGCTGCTCTCCAGTCACTCCTCTCCCAATTTATATTTGTGCCCAGCATGTCTCCATCCCAGGTGCAGAATCCAGCATTCGGACTTGTTAAATTTCATCCCATTATTCATAGCCCAATGCTCCAATCTGTCTAGATCCCTCTGCAAGGCATCTTGTCCCTCAACAGAGTCAACAGCACCTCCCAGTTTGGTATCATCAGCAAACTTGCTAACGGTGCATTCAACTCCTGTATTCAGATTGTTGATAAATATATTGAACAGAACTGGCCCTAGGATTGAACCCTGAAGAACACTGCTGGTGACCAGTCACCAGCCAGACATAGCCCCATTTACTACAACTCTCTGAGCCCAGCCACTTCTTCACCCAGTGCACCATGGACCCGCTCACCTCACAGTTGGAGACCTTGTCCAGAAGGATGCTGCAAGGGACAGTACCAGAAGCCTTACTAAAATCCAGAAAAACTACATCCACCGCCTTCCCCTCATCCACTAGGTGGGTGACCTTATCATAGAAGCATAGCAAATTAGTTAAACAGGACTTTCCTTTTGTGAACCCATGTGACTGCGCCTGATGATTGTGCTATTCTTTAAATGCCTTTCAATACTACCCAGTATAATATTCCGCATAATTTTTCCAGGACTGAAGTTAGACTAATAGGTCTGTAGTTCCCTGGGTATTCCCTCATGCCCTTTTTGTAAATTGGAATAACATTGGCTAGCTTCCAGCAAGCAGGGACCTCCCCAGACTCCCAGTACCTTTGGTAGATGATAGAGAGAGGTCCTGCTGTAACATCTACTAGCTCCTTCAGCACTCTGTGATGAATCCCATCAGGCCCCGTGGACTTGTGAACATTCAGCTGATACAGCTGGTCCCTTACAATTCCAGTGTCCACAAATGGGAAGTCGCTGTTCCTGTACTTGTGGTCTTCCAACTCAGGGGACCATGCAGCCCAAGGTCTATCAATAGTATTAAAGACTGAGGCAAAAAAGCATTGAATGCCTCTGCCTTTTCTTGATCCCTGTTTGTCAGGTGACCATCTTCAACAAGTATCGGTCCAATGTTTTGCCCTTTCATTATATTGCTGCTTAAAGTGAAATACAGTTTACTTAGTGGGTTCAGGAGAAAAGCGGAAAACATCCACCCATTTTCACAACTGTATTTTTTTCTTATGCATATCAACACACTGACTATATACATTTACTGACTGCATGCAGGTGAAGCGTCTGTTTCACTCCTCTTGTTTACTTTGACCAGTAACTTTCCCTTTATGTAATCCACTTGAACTAAAGCATTACAGTAACAATTAAATTTGTTGATCAACCTCCCTCTAATAGCTGTGTGTGGATTAAGGTACTACTTGATGTGTGAAATATTATCAGTCTGGCCCAATAAAATAGTATGCAAGGATGGCTCAAATACTTCAAGGATAGCAAACCTCCAGTGTGACATTGTTCTTTATGTACAATGGCAATCAACTGTTTTATGTTGTGTTTTGAATTCCCCCACTGACTTCACATTTGCGATTGGATTTAACTTTCAAATCTTTATATAATTCATGTTTAAAACCTTGTCTCTCCTTAACTTATACCCTGAAAATCTTTATGGGGTATTTTGCCTCTTTCTCTCCGCTAGTGTTGCTATTCTGTATGCCCATCTACCTGTTTCTTACAAATGTACCAAAGAATCAGTGAATTGTTTAGGTTGGACGGAATCTCTTGAGGTCTTCTAGTGCAACCCCCCTACTCAAGCAGGGTCACTTAGAGCAGGTTGTCCAGAGCCATGTCCAGTTGGGTGTTGAGTATCTCCACAGATGAAAACCACAACCTCTCTGGGCAACCTGTTCCAGTGTTTGACCACCCATGCAGTAAAAAAGTTTTTGTATTTCCTGTTTTTTAATTTGTGCCCATTGCCTCTTGTCTGGTCCATGGGCATGACTGAGAAGAGCCTGGCTCCCTCTTCTTCATTGCTTCCCATCAGGTATTTATAAACAAGGGTAAGATCCCCCTGAATCTTTGTCTCTCCAGGCTGAACAGTCCTAGCTCTCTGAACTTCTCTGTATATGGCAGATGCTCCAGTCCTTTAATCATATTTGTGGCCCTATGTTTTCTTTTATTTACTTATGCTTTCTAAGCCCCAAATGACTCCTGTCTACCATCATTCAGAAAGCTCCTGTCCTGTCCTTAAAATCCTACTGCCTTCTGTCATCTTATTAACAGCGAGTCTTGCTAAACTGTATGTAAATGCATGGCATCTGCTGTTCCTGCTCCATTTTGCCAGTTTGCTTTTACAGTGCGAGCTCCATAGTGCTGAGGCTGTTCTTCTCAAGTACTTGGAAGTGCTGAGCATATAACAGGTGCTTCTCTGTAAAAACAACAATAAGAGTTGAATGCTGGTGAGAGTAACGTGAAATGACAAAGTGCCCTACATTGATGCTGGTTTAGTGAAAAATGTATTTTAGCCCTAAGGCGGGGCAAAATGACCGGGACAGGCATTTCAAGAGAGTTTGTGAAGTAAAGATAATTTTTTTTACAGCTCCTTACACAAGTTTTTCTTTTTGTAAGCAACTGAAAGTCAAAAGACCAGCAGGCATAATTTAGAGCTGCATGTGCAGTGGCATTTACAAGGACTGGAGATAAATGGGGATCATCGTAATGCACTGTGAATTGCAATACAACTTTCCTGTTCCCAGCAGCCAAGGCAGTGGTCCCTGATTGATTGATTCTGCAGAAAGGCTGAAAGGCTATTTTTTTGAGTTTTCAGAACTGAGAGGAAAATGTGAAAATAAAGATAAATAACTTTACAAATGCTGCAGCCAAATAAACAGACTGTTTCAAAAAGACAACTCTTTTTAGAATAATGCACACTCCTGAATCCAGTCTGTGAGCAATTGTTTCAGGCTTCCAGCTGAGCTCTTTCCAAAGATAATGCAGGTGGAAAGATGAGTTAATGGTTTAAACAATTAGAGATTTGATGCAGTCTTCCATCTGTCAAAGCCCACTGAAATGAAAGCTCACAGTTTTAATTTGTGCCTCCAGCATCTAACTCAGTCTGAAATGGTGTCAGCGATTTGCCCTGCCCACGGTACTGTCATTCTTATGGTAAGCATTCTGTGCACACATGCTGGGAGACTTTTATCAAACATATTAGTGTGCATTTGAGAGATCATTAGCCTGAAGTAGCTGGAACATTCCAGGTTTCTTAGCCTGGAAACTCACATCTCTGCTGGAAAGTATGTTGAGGCACTGTTATTTACACAAGAAAGCTACAGCAGGATAGGGATAGCTTTGTAAAATTTAAGAGGAATAGTGGTTCTTCGTATTGTCAATCTATCATGATTTAAGTACCACCCATGAGAGGGTGAGATAAGGGATGTTTTGATTTTTGGCTAAAAAGAAAGAATGAATAAAAATTTCTTTCTTGATCTGCTAGACAGTGTTTTTCTTTCGTCCAGTAAAAAGCTAAGGTAAAACCATTTGATAGAACAGAGTTCATAAGAATTGGTTAGATTATTGGTGTGCTAAATAGACAAAATAATCCTGAGCATATAAGAAATAAGAAGGCAGATGTAATACTTATTGCTTGCATTCTTATGGATAATTTGATTTTTTTTATTATACTCATCCATAAAAAGGTTGAAGGGACTGAGAGAACCATAGTGGTTGGATGATTAAAGCTGAACTAGCTAAGAAATAGGTTGACTGAAGTTTCTGGATATTTGTGTTTGGGGAAATAGAAGAAAGAGGTTTGTGATTCAGTGTTTACGTTTATACAAAAACATTAGTGTATAAATGTGCTGTGATGACAGGAATCCCTTTGTTCTCTAAGGGCCTTGAGAACTGACAAATAAACAGAGTTAAAATCCAAACAATGTTTACACTACTTTGTAATCCTCTGATGTATCAGTCTATATTTGTAAATATCAAGTTTTATTTTTCAGGTATCAAGCAAGCAGTTGTATTAGAACATGGGACACTGAAATAAGTGGAAATGAAGAAAGATCATGTTCTTCACAGTTGTCATGCTGGATCACATCAGTCATCCTTCCCATCTAATACTGTGTTACCAGCTAGATTCTCCATAGATAAGTAAACCTGCAGGTGTGGAATAACCTGCTGCTAGAAAAAAACTTACCTAAGCCCTATTACTTACTTTTGGGTGGTACTGTGAAACATAAAGGGTATGTCCTTTCCCAGACACTAGTTTTGGTTTCTCAGCTCTTACTGTTTATTGGTTTGTTTAACTTAAATGTTTTTGTCTTGAAGAACAGACCTCAGGGCTTGACGGAAGATTTTTTGCTTGGCCCTCACTCTGAATGGTCCTGCTGATAACTTCCTGTCTCTAGGACAAATGGTTAGAATCAAGTTATTTTCATTTTTCATAGAATCATAGAATAGTTTGGGTTGGGAGGCACCTTTGAAGGTCATCTAGTCCAACCTAGTTCTTCGCATGAGAGGTGTTCCAACTCTCTGATAATTTTTGTGGCCATTTTGTGTGATAATTTTTGTTCTGCTAAAAGATTATCACCACTACTAGAGCCCTTATGATGGGTAGGGAAGAAAGGATCATACTGGTTGTCTGTCCCTGTGCCCCAGGTTTTCATTGATGCAGAATTCTGCTGTGTTTCTCATTGATGTTCATCGTGGGTTTATAGAAAAGGTTGACTCTTTTGGAGCTTGTTTTTCTGGCCAGTTGTAGCTGGTCCACTTGCTAACATAGGTAATTAAGTCTGATCACTGTGCTGTTAAAATTTGAACTACTGAATACTGAGCAAACTGAGCCAATGCTGAGCATAACCAGCCAAAGATTAAGTAGTCCTCTTTCACGGAGAAAGGATACAAAATTGTCATTAATAACTGAATTGTGCCAACACTGGCTTTGAGGATAATGGCATAGTAGTCTCAACTCTGATCTCAAAAAAGCAAATGCTGGCTTTACACCTTAAGTCTGCATATTCTACACTATATAGAGGCATACACTACAGCTGAAGGGAGAAATGTGTGCATGAGCGCGTGTGCGTGCACACACACACACACATTCCCGACAGATATTTATTGAAGCTGGCATGCTGAAGTACTAAATGCTTCTTTAACTTAGCTTTATCTGCTTCAGTGAACACTGTTCAGAATCCAGGGATATTCAGACTGCAGAACCCTTTATTTAGAGTTATTTGAGCACAAAAATAATCCCTTCCTAGAAACTTTGAAATAGCAAAAGAGCTATGCAGCCTAATCAACTGTAAATTTTTGTCATCTAGAAAACAGTTGATTAAGTAACATCTAGCAGAAGGCAAATCATCAATGGAGTAACACTGGTCAGACAGTAAAGACAGACAGTACTACTAAGACTAAGGGAAATTAGTAAATCTGTTTGAAAGCAAGCAACAGATTTATCCTTTTAAATCTTTAGAGTTTTCTCAGGTCTCTCACCACTCAGTTTGCTCAAACGTTGTATATATATTTTTTTCTCACCTTTCAATAACTTTGCATTCTATATGCAGAGGGAAATATATAACATGGAAGTGTATTTGAGATTTTGATTTCCCAAATACAATCTTAGTTCCCTAAGCTCAGCTCCATGAATTACTATTTGGGAATTTTAATAGCTCACATAAGTCAGAGAATCTGTGCAAAATTTATAACTTTTCATTTGAGATCAGAATCTTAATTTTATCTTATTAAATTACATTTCATTAACCTAATTAATTCTTGGTGCAAAACAGGCTTTAATAGTCTGTTTAAATGTATGGTCCTTTTCTTCTCTTGTGGGAGATAACTGCTATCAAATATAGCTCTAGTTAAGTGACAAAGACAAAAAGTACTTGCATTGACCTTTAATGTAGTAATAAAATATATTGAAGCCACTGTAAAGGGACAGAGCCTGAAAACCATGCATGTCTGTATCTTAGTCTTGACTTTAAAAGGAGTTTTGCTTGACTAGGCCCAGGGCATTATTCAAAACCCACCGAAGTAAGGAATACTGACTTTAAACAAGCTTTATATCCATCCATAAGGCAAGATTGTACTTTTTCAAGTGACTTACGTTGGAGTTTTTCCATTGCTATAATATTGAAGG
>VYZW01062141.1:0-61466 GCA_013401315.1 Balaeniceps rex
CCCTTCCAACCCAAAGCATTCTGTGATTCTATGAACCTGATTACAGCCTGGGCTGGGCTGTCTCCAGAGAGCTAAAAGACAGGAGAAACCTCCCTGTCATCCCACCAAACTGGGGGATGAGCACACACCAGACTCGCGAATGGGAATGGGGCCTCCCCATACTGGTCTTTTCCATGGCAGAGCCTCAGGCTGGATTCACCTGAGTGCAAAGCAGACAGGGCAACTTTCAGCATCAAACTGCAGATTTGTTCTTTCTCTAAAATGTGACCATGCAGATAATCACAAACACCTTCACTAATTTTGTAAGATTATCATAAATCGTATCTTAAATTTTAATATTGTTAATGAATACTCTGAGGAAGGGAGGGAATTTAACAGGCGCTGTGTCAGCACAAGGGAGAACAGATGCATACTGCTGAAATCTGAAATGTAAGAACCACTGAAGCAGGAAAACAATAAAAAATTGTCCCAGATGAGAAGAAATGAAGGAAGGAAAGATCTTTCTCCATCAGCCACAGCAAGGCTGTTAGGAGGCCCATAGGGAAAGACATGTTAGCTCCGCAAGAGGGAGACAAAGGGAACCGGAGAAGCCCCGTCCCAGTCTCGCACCCATGTAAATGGGACTGTCCTGTCCCCTGCAGTGCCTCCTACCAGCAGATCAGTCAGAGTTAAATCTGCCACCACAGTCTGACGTCAGGAGACAAAGACGGAGGGGTCAGCACCGAGACGGAGGAGCACAGACATTCAAGCATACTGGAGATGCCGTGCTCCCCGTGCTACACTGCTGCTCACACCACCTGCACCCGGCCACGGTCCAGTGGAGAGGCTGGAGAAACTTCATGATGCATTTTAAAACCAATATTTGAACCTTGAATTTGCTGAGGAGAAACTAAAGACGTTGTGGATAGAGGTTCATGGGGTCCCCCTTTGAATCTAGTGGAATCTGTGGACACGATCACTTATCTCTGGGATGAAGCTCGCAGACTCGCAGCACGAGGAGTGACTGCTGTGATCATCTCTTCTTGCTACATCCAGACAACACGACCTCCGTTGGCCATTTCTGCAGCTGGGTGATGGACCCACCTTCAGAAAGACTGTCCTGATCTGTGGTGGGCAGTACCTCCAGCATCGCTCCCTCAAATTCCCTGGGTGCTGGAAAGCTGGAAATCAAGGTCAGGCCGCAGCTTCGCCAAGAGGGGAATACACTTCAGCAGAAGAGAGAAGCAACCTTTCATGTTCAGAATCTGCACTTGAATCGATTTATTAATCCCAAAGTGCAAATCCAACGAAGAGAGGGGAGGAGGGGAAGATGTGAGGAATTCAGAGAGTCCAGGACAAAAGCAGCGCTATTAAACACTTCATTTCTTTTTTGGCCATTTTCCCAATGACTTTTAAATCTCCATAGGTTTATAGAGAAAAAAAAAAAAGTTTATATCCTTTACTTTTCCTTTATGTACAGTCTTTTAGAAGACAACCTTGTATGGTGCTGTTGTACAGGGGAACCACCGCCGCAGCTCTCCCATCCTCAGGTCTGGGACCTCAGCACCAGTCCCAGCCAGCGCGTCCTGCCTGAGGCCCCCCGAAACAGGAGCACAAGTGAGGCTCCAGTCAGTCCTGCACAATAAAGGAACAGAGAAATCCCACTCAGAAATAATCCTGAGGGGAGCGGGTGGGGTGGGGATTATGGTAGCTTCAAACAAAAGTTAAAAAGAAATGAAAGAGTGTGCAGTCTTTTGTTCATCATGGAGAAAAATGCTTCTGCAGCACTTCTTCCCCAACTTTGACAGCTCTAGCAGGTACGCAGTGTATATGAGAAATATATGCAATTTTTCTTCCATTAAAAAAACCTCAGCCGTTAAACGTTCATTACTTGACAACCTAAAATTCAGTACCTGATTTTCATAGTCCCGCTTTATCTCTGTGCTTGCCAAGTGTAAATTAACTTCTATTTGTCTCTTTTACTGAACTACAGCTAGACCTGCGTGTTCTTGTGTTATAAAATATAGTTATTCCTTCGCATATAGAAGCAGATGCTATTTTCGATGTTGAAAAACATACATAAAACAGAGCAGGAAAGGAATAAAGTGACTGGGATATATGTTGATGGCTGCGTGAAGTGAAAGCACAACTTTTGCACAAGAAGCTCTGCTGGAAAGATTAATTATTATTGCGAATGGGTTTCGGATTGAGATGGCTATTAGCTTCAATGAGACAGGTCTTCTTGGATGTCCTGGCAAAGCCCCTTGAATCTGGGTTCCATAACCTGAAAGAGATCGAACGGGTGGCTGAAACACGATAGGATGATAACAGGAACAGGAGCCAGCACCCAAATCAGATTTGTGCATAATCAGCTCGGGCAATTCAAGCCTGCGAAAGCTTTTAAAGGCTCACATGATCCTAAATAGTTGACATGAAAGTGTAAGTGTATAGAGTCTATTTAAATAGCTACCTTGTCAATATATTTAGGCTGGCAGGCTGGGATTGCAGAGGACTGGTAATGGACCGGAGGGTCTTTTATTTATAGATCTGCTCTGGTTCAAATCCAGTTCAAGCCATCAGTACCTAAAAGCTGGGTTTTTCCTGTGCCCTGCATGATCTCGGTCCAAGGCTGGCGAGCTGCGAGTGGGCAGGAGCTCCCGGCCCGTAACGTACCACTGCGGACAGCAGATTGCAGGGAGGGAGCGTGGGATTTTGCAGGCTGAAAGCCTGGGAAAAGCAAACCCAGCCGGCGGGATGGGGGCACAACCTCCCCCAGAAATCACATCACTGGGAGCAGGGATGGTTTTTAACCCTGCCCGTCCTCCCCGGGTGCGATGCCTTCAGGGTGCCCAAATCCAGCCGCAGCTGGCCCTGCAGACAGCGCGAAATGCTGAGCATACCCAACGTCTTCGAGGTTTTAGCTCAAGGTGCTGTTTGCGCAGTTTAAATAAACACAGCCCTGAGGATGTGGTTTAACACAGGAACGAGTCAGCAGCAGCTCTGTCCTCTGGCCCGTCTGCCGTTGCCGCTGCCTGGTGTGCAAAGCCGGTGGCCACGCTGGTGCAAGGCAGCCTCCACGCTGCCGAGCCAAAGCACCGCGAAGACCACAATCCTCCAGAGGTCACGGCTCTTTAAAATCAGTGTTTCGGTAAGCTGCAAGCAAAGACAAAAGAGCAAGCTAAATCTGTACTTGGCCAAAAAAGAAAAAAGAAAAAAAAAAAAAGAGTTTAGTTCTTGATAACCATGAGCCAAAGAATCTCATGACAAGGCTCAGCAATGCAGAAAGACACAGGCAAACACCACCGTATGGGGGAAGAATATTAAGTGTTACATGAGATGGGTTTAGACGCTGAGGCCAGTGTTTGTGGGAGTGCAGTATAATTCACCTTCAAAATACTCAGGAAGAGAGATGGAAGAATTAGGATCTAAGGTAAGACCTCTGAGCCCGAGAACGTGACTAGAGGGCTGAGCAGACAGCCCCTTTCCAAACACCAGCTCTGGGGGCTGGAGCAGCAGGGGCAATTTAGCCCATCCAGGGCAAGCCCAAGACAGAAAAGCAGGACTTGTACCACCTATGTGGCCATCAAACGTTGAATGAGGTGAGGAGGACTCAGATGCAGAGTGGAGAAACACGAAAAAGCCGGAGTGCATGTTGGTGGTGAGGGGGAAGGAAGATGCAGGGTGGGTTCTTCTACACCCCGCAGCGGATCCAGGGCTGCCACCCAGCCGTGCTGACATCCTGCTGTCTGCAGATACCCCTGCAGCTTACGGCAGCGTTTCCGCTCAACTGAGGCGGGCTACGGTAAAAATACTATTGCAGTTTTACAAAGTGAGTAAATCATCCTCCCTTTCATCCCTGCACTCAGCTCTCACCTACTTTCAGGGTGCCAGGTCTCCCCTAAGCGTGCGGAAAGGATGAGAAAGGAGGCTGGGGTGTGGGAAGGAGGCAGGGAAGGGGCACAGCGGGGGCAGAGGGAGGTGACCAGACACCCAGACAGCTACGGTTCACTCAAGACAAATCCCTGTTTTGGATAGAGCTGACCAGACTGTCTGCTCACTGTATATATAGGATGGAGCAGAAGCTTGCAATTACGTTCCATTTATGTGGTTTACATATAGCCGGGCTTTATAAGCTAGCACACATCAAGGCTGAGCATTTCCGTGGGCTTTTTCCAGGGAGTGGGGTCCTTATCTCCTCTTAGGAAATGAAAACACGGGCAAATTTGCTTTTCCAGGTTGAAGAAACCACAGAAATGTGAAAGACATTTGTATAAATAACATCATGCGCCGAATTCCACCGTTCCTTTTTACTTTTACTTATGGCTTCAGCTGCATGAAGTGAAGTGTTTCTTAGTGGAACAAATGTGTCTTTATTTAAAAAAAAAAAAAAAAGCCCCGAAGCAGATTTACAGCAATTCTTCCTATCAATAAACAAACTAGTTGGAGCTCCTGATTCCCAGTTTTGTCACAACCAGGCAGGATGGTCATCTCGTTTGAGGACAGACGGGTTGAATCAGAGCTGATCTATTAGAGGAGCCGAGCTGAGCTCCACCTCAGCCCTGCACGCGTGACTGCGATGCCCATGAGCGCTACCTCCTGCTCCTGCTCCAAGGGCATGAAGGTTACTGCAGAAAAGCAGAATGGTGCATTAATAAAGGCTTTCTCAGTCCATGCCAATTGCAACTCGAATGTTCCTATTTTCAAAGGATACAAGACGTTTCCTAGCAAGACTGGAAAACCAAACTAATAGTAATCCTTCAAAGTGGAAAAGACTTGCAGTTGGAATCAACAAAAAAGGCGAGAATATTGCCTTCACTCCGGTAACGCCACCGACTCCGGTTGCGTCCACCTCCCAGTGGAAGAATGTAGCTTTCATATTATAAATAAGAAAAAATACAAATTACAAACAGGAGCAACAAGTGAATATATGCATTTCAGTACTAAACACATCGCGCTCTGGCATTGCAGACCCAGCTCCACAACGCACCATTAATTATTCGCGTGGCTTTAAGCACCAATTTTTCAAACCAAGCACATGAAATCTGCGATGTGTTACAGAGCGAGAGCTCCTGCACGCTACAGCTTTTCCATGAAAACAGTTCCATTTATTTCAGCAGGGAAATGAATGGTAACTTCCAGCTGACTCTGGATAGAAAATTTAGTGAGAAAAGTGCTCTTTCTTAAATGAAATGCATGGAGAACTTTCTTCATAAGATGTGAAATGAAATACAAGTTAATACACAGAAAATTGGTTACAAGACTCGATAGATAACACTTGATAAGATAACAGATTAGGTCTTGTGATACACCCAGGCGGCTCAGCCTGACTTTTCAGCCACAAGCAGCAATTCAAGCAGAAAGCTTTGACTGCCTGGTTTGAGACCCGACAGGACGTGTGAGTTTAGGCTGTTTGAACACAACAGGCTAATCCTAAACCAGCATTTGTCAGCCTATTGACAGTTTATTGACCCTGGCAGTTTATTGTTGTCTTTCTTAAAATGCAGTGCCATTTCCTAGTTCAGGAAGAGACCACGACGGCAGAATTCAGCCAGACCCAACCAAACCCCCTAGGAGACGGCAAGGCTTTTAATTCACCCCAGAGGCTACAGGGAGTCAGATTTATCCTGTATGCTCTTGAAAACCAGCGTCAGTGTTGAGCTGGCTGAGGCTACAGCGCTTTGCGTAAAATGTTGTAGATGAAATAAAACTCCCCAGCAAACAAAAGCTGTGCTTAGATGTCATTTATGCTCTTCTTGAGAGGCAAGAAAGCCAAGAAGTGAGCAACTCATTCATTTTTCCAGGCACAAAACCTTACCATTAAACGCTTAAAATAGTTACAAGTGGGGTTTCCCATTCTTTAGCTTCCTTCCTGCTCCACTGTGCTTCCGATGCGTGAAGGATGCTTGGTGCTGATGGTAAGGTTGCTTAACTTGGGGGGGATCTTCCCTCCCCTCTCACTGCAGGCTGAACAGCAAATATTTACTTCTAACTTCAAAGGCTTCGCGATGGTCTATTTTGAGGTCATTTAGTCAAAAGCTGAAGTAAGTGTCTCTCAGTCCATGTGATGGTAGGAGCAGATTAGATCAGATCGGTGTAGGCACTTTGGCAGAGTCCAGTTGCTGGAGTGCTGATAATGGAAACATCACTTGCAGAGAAGTCAGGGCTAATCCCGGCGCTGGACCTGAAATCAATCCAGGCAAGAAAGCAAGCTAGGAACCAACACGGCAACATAAAATAAAAATTCAAGACAAGTTCCACAGAGATTTCTGCAAGTGACAGAGGGAAGGAACTGCAACTACTGCAAGAAATGCAACCATTTTTCCAAGTATTTGCAGCCAAATTAGCAGAAGTGAAAGAGAATGCCGACAAAGGCAACGCAAACTGATAGAGAAGGGAATTTTACACCGAGAGCATGTTCACAAAAGCTGATAGAGAAGAATGGACTCTTTCATTGGAGATCAATGTAACTCGGGTGTGCCATAAACTGTGGGTTGGTACTCAGGCAAGTGTCATACCGGAAAATATTGTTAAAAATTGACTAGGAAAGAAAGGCCAGTAAAGCAGAAATATTATACTGGGAACATAGTTTAGTAGTGGATAGGTACAGTTGGACTCGATGATCTTAAAGGTCTTTTCCAACCAAATGATTCTATAATTCTATGAAACAATGCTACCAAAGGGTTCTGTAGTCTAAGACTTTAAGTTCTAGCTAAAATTGCACCTGTGAAGTTTGTTAGGTTTTGGAAAAGAAGGAGGTAGGGTTTAAAAATACGGTAAGTTCTCAAGATCTATGTGATTGTTGCACAGGAATAGAAAAGCATAAAGGAAGCACCGGGGTACACTGTACTCATCATCAGATGAATGTGGAAATAGAAAATAACTGGTGAAATGCATGAAATTTGCCAAAGGATTCTGGCTAGAGAGTGCCATATTGATGGACCCAGACATAACGGAGCTGCAGTGCAGATGCCACCACGCTACAGGCAAAGGCTACATTTTAATGCTTCCTTAATAATGATGCTCCCTGCAATTGTATTTTTGTGACAATCCCACCTCCAAACAGGCCAAGCACAGTCTGCTTCTCCCAGACACAAAAGCCTGGAAACGGCTCTGTCCACCGCTGGTCATCGCTTCTCCAGACAGGAGCTTGGGTATTTCAGATTTCAGCACAAAAGCCTGATGCCTCATCCAAATAGTCTGGGAGAAAATGGAGCAGAGAGAGCTTAAATACTTTTCAAATAACCCCTAATAATAGACTTCATCTTAGCTTCTTCAGACAAGCTTTTCCAAGCACGAAACGTCATCAACTTAAATTTTGTGTAAGAAAAAGGTGAGGACTAAGCTTCCTATTCAGGCAGAATTATATCACAGGCTAGAAAAGCTCTGATCTTACATGAAACACCATGAAAGATGCACCAGAGTCATCTTATAACAGGTGCACAGGCGTTTTCAAGCCTCTGGCAGGAGGAAATGCATTTTGCATACATGATAGCTGTGGGGAGCTCAAGGCTGCAGCGACTGGAGAAGTTGTGGCTCAGCCTTTTGAGATACAGACCCTCAGAAGAAACTGGAGCAATTACAGCTCATCCTTTCTGGAAGGGGAGCCAGCGGGTGCAACCTGCAGTGATAGCGCCTGAAAATAAATTGGAAGGAGCCGTCAGCAGCAGCCGTGGGGACGGAGATGACGTGCCTTTTCAGGGAGCTATAAGAATATGCACAGCTCCTGGAAGGGAGCTGAAGACGTGCTATGAATTGGTCTGCGCTGCTGGGAGGCATCGTGCACAGCAAAGACACCCCAGGGCTGTGAGAAGTCAGCAGATGGGCTCAGCTCTACTCACCTTGCAGCCTGAGCAACCCGAAGCCCTGTTCCGGCCAGTTCTGAACCCCATCACCAAAATCCACCCCCTAATTCTCCCCCAGCACGCTCCATCCCTCAGGGTGAATTTGGTATGGTGCTCCCGTCTTTGTAGTAAACCACAGCAAAGCCTTAAGCTTCAGCACTCCTAGGCTAGGGAATCATCAAAATCTAGATCTGAATGTGTCCATATGGACCTTAAAGCTCGAGGTCATCCTGAAGCAGCGGTGGATATTTTGGCCATAAGCCTGATGCAATAGGCTGTTTCAAAAAGCCAGTCTTGGAGAGGAGAGAAATAACCAAAGCAGTAAATCCCTGAGCAACCTGACTGCCGGGGAGAGAGGGGTTTGGGCACACAATGGATATCCAGTGAGGCTGAGGAGGAGCGAGGAAGGAAAAGTGAGAGGGAGCAAGCATGTGAGTGAGCCAGAGAGAAAGTGAGGGCAGGTGGATGATCAGAGTGACCGGGAAGAGTGGGGGGACCACCATGTGCCAGAGAGCCCACAAAAAGCAGCTGAGGATATGAAAGCACAAGAAGAACCAGGACAGGGCTTGCTGCTCTTCAAACGAGATGTTTTCCTGTCCAAACTCATCAAAGGTGCCGCGGAAGAGGTGAGGGGAGGGAAAGGTAACACTTACATTACTCCTGGCCAGATGGGGAGCTCCACTACCCAAAATCTGAAGTCCGAAAAGAATCATAGAATCATTAAGGTCGGAAAAGACCTCTAAGATCATCTAGTCCAACCATCAACCCAACACCACCATGTCTACTATACCGTGTCCCAAAGTGCCGTGTCTACACGTTTTTTCAACACCTCCAGGGATGGTGACTCCACCACCTCTCTGGGCAGCCTGTTCCAATGCTTGACAAAAACCTTCAAAGGCTGTGCCCAGCAAGCCTCAAATGAACTAGTGGCACTAACGCCACAGCTTGTACAGCTGTGACCCCCCTGCTGTCACCACATCAGGGACAGGGCCACCTATGTCCCCAAGGACACCAATTCCAGGGGTAGCCTTCGGATAAGGTCTGATGCCGAGCATCCCTTGGCAAGCGTTGGCACAAGCGTCACAGGCTGAGGATCCTGAAACTGAAGACTTACAGCTGCAGGTTTACTTCACCTCTAGATCTACAATGATTTGTGATAAATCACTTCTCCTGACAGCGCTGGTTCTGCTCTCAGGCCACTTTAATATTGTGGAGCTGTTCCTAGGTTGTGCCAGATTATGGGGAGGTTTCAGCATGTAAAAATGCATGATAATTTTTCATCTGAATTACCCCGAGCTGCCAGCAAACAGAAACACCGCCTAAGAGAGACTAGTTGTGAGAATCGTTTTAACACAATGTTGGGTGTTTTGTATGTGGTGCCAACTCCTTCTGCAATAAATCAGAGTTCCCCAGCACATGCCTCTTGGGAGGTATAAAATCACCTGAGAAAAAACGTTCTGGCCATACACCTACGCTATAATTCTTTCCAAGGGTACATCACCACCCATGTGTAAGACACGCAGGACAAGATGCTGGGGAGCAGCTGGGGAGCCGGGCTTGGCCAATGCTGACCCCAGAGAGAGGCCTCTGTAGAAATGGTTAACAACACCATTTTTATAGTACTCATAAAAGCGATGAGCTAAACTTGTTAAATAGCATGGAAAGACTCCCAGTGATTTTAATGGGTTTCATGCTAGTCCACTGCGGGCATTTTGTTCCTAGAAGACCCCCTTCGCTCCTCGTTGTCTGTCCTATAGCAGCACACTGGGAGAATGCAGAAGGAGCAGCCCAGGGAAAATAAACTTAATTAACCATTTAATTTTAGTATTGGCATTTACACAGTTCATTGATTATCTGGCTGCACAGACTCCTTCAACTACTTAAAAGTATAAAATGATCCCAAGCTGAGATGTTCTTTGTCAGGACCAACCCTATATTGGGGTTATATAGCTATACTGCTGGAATGAAGTGGGCAAAAGGCCACTCCAGCAGACCACCACTTCACAGTTTATAGGATCAAAAGGTGGACAGAGGAGGGCCCAATCCTGAACACTACTCTCACTCTTGCAAATCACACTTTCTTAATTGTTCACTGGGACTATTCACATGAAAACTTACTCAGAGGGATAAATATACCCTACCAGCTCCCTTTCCTCACTACATCTGTATCTTCTGACCATATCGCCTATAAGGTCAGCTCTTGCGAAATATTGCTCAACTGAATGATGTTATCTTCCGTGGCCAAGCAGGTGATTTAAAACCGAAAGAGTTGTGATTTAGCAAGATCTGGTCTTTGGTTTTTGTGGGAACATGTCATCTTGAGTCATAAATCTCCTTTCGTTGAGGAGAAAAATTATTTTTAAAACTGTGCAGTCTTAAAAACCAGATCCAGTGTCACATCAGCTTATGTCATCTAAAAGCCTGGTTTTAGCAGCAGGGTTCATATGGTAGTCAGACTACCCTGTTATGAAAGTGAAGTTTCTAAGAGTTTGGTTTTCCTTTCCGGTGCTTTTCTGCTAGCTAAGAAAAGAAACATCCGTTGAGTCCCAGCTTATTTAACCCTCCGGAATTATAAGTGTCATTGCAAAAGGTTTTACAATTGATTGTTTCCTTATTCCCTTCCAAATTTCATGCTACGTGCCATAAATGAGTTAAGAGAAAGCAATTCTTTCTTTTAATGCCCTCCTTTGCAACTGGAGAAACTAAAATAATACCCAAAGTTTCCTTTCCATCTATGACCTTACCCAAGAGAAGTATAAAATATTAACTGGGGGGAAAAATCGACCCTCTATTAGAAAGATGTAATTGAGACTAAAAAGTAGCCTCAAGCGATTACAAAGTAAAAAGGCAGAAATCATTTGTTGGTGTGTTTTTTGAATATCGTGCCCTGCAGCACTCACAGGACACCTCAAGGAACTTGCCGTTCCTCTAACTACTCCAACTCATGGTTTTCACCGCTGCAGCAGCACGGAGCACACACAGGACACATACAGCACGGCTGATAATACGCTAGAGGTGCATGGCAAGTCATTTCGGCACACCTGAACGCCCGGCTGAGCAGCCTTTGTAGTGCACCACAGCGTGAAATGGCCAATTTGTCCTCCTTGCCTACGTCGCAGCAAGGTGTGAAATCCTAAAGAGGAAAGGCAGATTCTCATTTGCCTTTGGGAGTTGGTGGTGAGCCAGAAGAGCAGCCGAGTGCTGTCAAATCTTTACTTGGGAAGCCTGAGATGAAGCAAGGTGCAGCTCAGGAAAAACGATGACAATCAGCCATGAAGCTCAGCATGATCCTTGCAAGGCACAGCAGTGCCTCCGCTTCGTGAGATCTTCTCCCAGCCCCAGAAAGCTGACACTGATCCTGCCCCCCATGGATTTCTTCCTTCCATCTGAGCTAATTTTCTTAGCCTTTGCGATTCATTCTCTGTGGGAAAATATCACAGCCCATAAAGGGAATTTTTTATGGATTTGTGGAAGATAAGGACTTGCAGAGCGGCCAACCACCACATTGTTGTGGTGGGAAGTCCTGGGGACCTAGGAAGAGCAGGAGAACAGCACGGAGAAGCTGCTTCTCCTTTCTTCACTCCCATGTTGGTCTCTGAAAGGCAGCACAAGGGAAAAATACGGCATGATTTTCAGGCCAAGCATGCATACGCAAGATTCATGCTCTAGCCATAAATCAAATTCCAGGCATTAAAGCAAATGGAAGTGGCATTTTGTAAGATTTAAGGCTCCAATTCAGAAGTGGGTATGAAACTTATTGTGGGTGTTTCAAGGGATGTTTACAGAAATTGTTATGGGAAAATCTTGCACGTGGTTGGAATTACCCAGGGAATGGATTTCTACTTAAAAAAGAAAATCAGTCATGGGTGTGGTGGAAACAAACACCTTGTCGCAATAACCACGATCAAGATTCAGAATTTGCTGCCCTTTCACAACCGCAATTGCATGAAGTTGCCACAAGAAGTCTTCTCCTTTTCTATGGAGGTTATGAGCAAAGAGCAGGCTTGACCCTTCTCAGCAGCTTCCATGGAAGGTGGCACTGGGGAGGGTTCCAGAGAGTTTATTCAATTACAGTGGCTTTGCGCTGCTATAGCACGTGTTTCAGTGGAGTTATTCAGAGCTACGCTTGCAACACAATCACACCCATTTTGAGGGGATAAATGCACACTTTGAAGTTATTTTAGGTAACAAGAAACAGGCTGGACTGCCTTAAATAACTCCTTGCCTGTAATTATGAGCTAAGAGTTGCTGCATACAATGTAAAGAAAACCTCCTGAGGACAGGAATGGAAAACATGGCTTTTAACCACGGCGGAGATGCTCATACATTTCTTTGAGCATGTGCCCTCTCGGGCACAAGCCTCGCCTGCCATGTATGCATTTGCACTGCTGCTTGAGCACAGGATAATGTGCTTTTCTGATCAGATATGAAGATTGAATCCATTATACATTCCCTGCCAGACTGCCAGATTGCAAGGGAAGCCTGATCGCAGCGTTTCTTGGCTCATGGTCCCTAAAAGCTGAAGTAGAGGGATGATGCTGGCAAAAAGATGCCAAATGATAGCAGGCCTGGCTTTGCCTGACCTTCCCTCCCTGCACAGAACCAGCGTGGCTCTGCAGGGCATCCCCATCACCCCAGGGAAGGCTTGCCCGGGTGGTCACCGGTCCATCACCCACCTCAACTCTGGGATGGAGACAAAGGAGACATCCAAGAAAACCCAAATGCAGAAGCAGAAGAGAGTGAGCTAGATTAGATCCAGCAGAAAAACCTAACAGGCTATTAATGAAAAAGGGATTTCAGCCATTTATTTGATCACCCACAAGTCCACCTGAAGAACTGGAGAACGGTTATTAATACTCCAATCAAAAAAATGTAGAAAAATGCCATAATTTAGGAGCAAAACTGTTTGAGGGACTGGTTGCAAATGGCATTTGATGGCTTCTGTTACATAAATTGTGCTTCGGTGATAAGGATAGGACATCAAACTTCAGCTAGGTATTCAATGACAGCATCTGGTTTTGAAGCAGCTGCTGTAGTGAATTCGTGATAACAGCCTGCTTCTCCTCTGCCTGAAATCCCAAGGCAGGCCTAGGACTCAACAAAAGTTGATTATTTATTGGTTTATGTTTCATTAACTGAAATAGCCTGAACATTGTACAGGGTTGGCAAACATAGCAGGGACTGGAGCATAGAAAAACTACCATTAGTTTCTGATTCTGCCACTGACGTGGTAATGGGTTTTGCAAAAATAATTTAAACTTTTTGGCTTGTTTCTCTACACTGGAAGTAAAAGTAACCTTTTTTTTTCAATAAAAATGTTTTGATATCTCATAGTAAACACTACATAATGTGATAATAAACTGTTTATGTTTTATCATATTGGATAGCCTGTCCCATTTACTTGCTACAAATGTTATACAGAGAATAAATTACAACCCATATAAAACCATGAAAAGTTGGTCCATAAGTAAAGCGCTATGAAACACCCGAGCATCAACAGAACTTCTCTGGAACAGCTGAGCTTTGTGCTAGTACAGGTTAAAAAAAGTTATACCTTAAATCTTATAAAACAGTAATTGTGCATAGAGAGTAAATCAGGCCTTCCACGTTGTATGGCTGCGGGTTTTAGCAGTTAACAGTAACTGTATGTTGAATGTATGGGTTTTCATTATTGTTAAACATATGGGGGTGTCATCCAAAAGGACCTGGATAGGCTGGAGAGGTGGGGCTGTGAGAACCTCATGAGGTTCAACAAGGCCAAGTGCAAGGTCCTGCACCTGGGTTGGGGAAACCCCCGATATCAATCCAGGCTGGGGGATGAGGGGATTGAGAGCAGCCCTGCGGAGAAGGACTTGGGGGTACTGGGGGATGAAAAGCTGGACATGAGCCAGCAGCCCAGAAGGCCAACCCTATCCTGGGCTGCATCCCCAGCAGCGTGGCCAGCAGGTCGAGGGAGGGGATTCTGCCCCTCTGCTCTGCTCTGGTGAGACCTCACCTGGAGCCCTGCATCCAGCTCTGGAGCCCTCAGCACAAGGAGGACATGGAGCTGTTGGAGCGGGTCCAGAGGAGGCCACAAAAATGCTCCGAGGGCTGGAGCACTTCTGCTCCGAGGACAGGCTGAGAGAGTTGGGGCTGTTCAGCCTGGAGAAGAGAAGGCCCCGGGGAGACCTTAGTGCGGCCTTGCAGTGCTTCAAGGGGGCCTGTAGGAAAGATGGGGACAGGCTTTTTAGCACGGCCTGTGGTGACAGGACAAGGGGGGATGGTTTTAAACTAAAGGAGGGCAGATTTAGGCTGGCTATAAGGAAGAAATGTTTTACACTGAGGGTGGTGAAGCACTGGCACAGGTTGCCCAGAGAGGTGGTGGAGGCCGCATCCCTGGAAACATTCCAGGTGAGGTTGGCCGGGGCTCTGAGCAACCTGATCTGGTTAAAGATGTCCCTGCTCACTGCAGGGGGGTTGGACTGGATGGCCTCTAAAGGTCCCTTCCAACCCAAAGCATTCTGTGATTCTATGATAAGCAGACCCAAATGTACACATGCATCACATTACATCTGTACAAGGGAACTCTTCCCACTGCAAGTGCCACTTTCCGAATCCCCAATAATGACTGTTCTAAAGAGCAATTGCTTGGAGCGCTCCTCACGTGTGTTATGGGACACGCATTAAAGTCTCGGATCAAACGTTGCTGGTTTTTTACTTGTGATTACAAACCTCCTCAGAGCATTAGCAAGCACAGCCAAGCAGAACCTACGGCCCTGCAATCCTATAACCCACTTGATGTAAATCAGACAGCCCTAAGGATAAACGCCTGTCCTCACTGGTCAAAAAAAGATAAACTGATTTTAAATAGTACAATAGTAATTAGCAAGGCAAACAGGGGTTTCCATGGGGGGTATCACTAAGCACAGGAAAGCATTACATAGGGTGGAAAACAAGGACAGTGGAGCTCTGCAAACTAAGGACAGTGTGAACATCCATGGTGGCAGTGGGATATAAACCAGAGCAGCAGAGTGCGGGAGTTAGTTCCCCTACTCTTTCATGTGATATTAAGGCAGAGAAACGAGATCTCTTCCTTCCTTTGAAAATTTAGATTTTGCTGCTGCTAACGCTGATGCTCAACCCAGTTGACGTTGCCCAGAGAGGTGGTAGATGCCCGTCCCTGGAAATGTTCAAGGTCAGGTTGGGCAGGGCTCTGAGAAACCTGATCTAGTTGAAGATGTCCCTGTTCATTGCAGGGGGGGGTTGGACCAGATGACCTCTAAAGGTCCCTTCCAACCCAAACCATTCTATGACTCTATGAACCGAGCCATTGAGGAGACCGTGAATTTTCCATTATGCTTCTCTGCTCCTCTTCTCCACATATGCTCAGCTATTTCAAGGTCAGGCCAGACCTGGAATGTAAGCATAACTTGTACCACCAGAACATCTGCTATGAGGTATTTCCAGCCCATCCTGGAACAAGAAATATCTGAATGATGCGAGAAAACCGATTCTCACAAAATCTTCAGACAAAATTTGCAGATAAGCTTAGATAAGCATGATAGCTACAGCTCAGATAAAAGAGCCAGGTCCTTGGCTGCATCACCTGGCATCCTTCCACTGAAGTAAATGGAGTTCTGCTGATCTGGCTCCGTATCTGGGGAGGGTTGCCAACAGCTGAGCTGATGTGAAATATTATTGTTAGAAAGGATGGGGGAAAAATTCTGTTAGATCATATAAAAAAAAGTGGATTTGAGGTTTCTCAACCTTGTACAATTCATGGGGTAATTCAAAGGGAATCACTGTCCATGTTGCTATGACACAGGGAAGGTAAGTGACCTCGCAGGTCCTCTCCTGGCCAAAGTCCTCAGCCAGGACCAGAGGCGCTGAATACCAGCACATCTCACTTGGACAGGCTGCAGGCACGCTCCGGCCAGCTCTCCCAGCCCACCCTGCCTTGCAACCACTCTCACTCTCCAAAAGCATGAGTGAAAGACAGAGCTTGCACACATCCATGAAGAAACGAGCATCTTTGCTTACTTATATTTCACTCTGCTAAAGTAGTTCTAAACAGCATGAGCAAGCTTGCAAAGACCTGACATGTCAGTGTATCATCTCTCACATTTTAAAGTCAGCATGTTCACATCAATCTGCAGTGTGTGTGCATGTGGAAAAGAGCTCTTAGTTGCTCCCTGGTTTCTACAGGGCAAAAATGGAGCTTTCTGCTCTGTGTCGCCAAAAATTCCCACTCGGGCAACAAGGTAGAGTCCAGAGCGGCGCAGGCTGCTGGATTTTACCTCCTTCTTAGACCTTTCTGAAAATCTATCACTACGGGCACTGAGAAATGAAATGCAGCAAAAAAGGCTCAAATTCTGGTGGTCTAAGATTTTTCCACATCCCTCCGGTGTTTTCTGCTGGGTTTAGGTTTCAAATGGGAATAAGCTGCAGGTAAATTCCAGGTAAAGGGACTAGGGGTCATCTGCAGCTGGGCATCAGGGCTCACTCCTGACAGCTGTAGTTGGTTAATTCTCTACAGATCAGGAGTCAAAGGCTTGCACATCATCAGCACGGGGAAAATACACAGCAAAGAAATTTTGGCAGAACGATGTTATCAGAACTTTTGGTAAATGCAGTGGAGACCAAGCCTGACTTGAGACTGAGGAGTTTGATATTGTCCTTGCAAATGGGACCCAAAATTGTTCCACAGACAATTCTTAGTTTCGGGCTGCAGCACCTTCTCCAGCATAGGCATTGATGGGGAAACGGCAAATTTCTTAAGCAAAATATGTGGTTATGCACTTTTGGATTAAATCCTGATTGTTATAAAGCCAGAAAGAGTTATTCCAATGGCTTTCAGGTTTGCCATGCTTCTGAGCTTGAAGTACATTGCTGTCTGAGAGTCAGAGCTGGATTCAGTGAGAAGAAAGAAAAAAATACCTGTATGTATCAAAAATCCTTCCTGTCGTTTCTTTTTAATCCCAGATAGTTTATCATATTTCAACAATTATTTGTATTTGATAGCAACTCTCTTCACAGGTGCCTGTGCCCACATTACAATTATATCCACACCTCACCCCTTTGACGTGATTACTGTTTCTGGTAGAGTCTGCAGCACATCAGACCTGGTCCTGAACAGCTCATGCTGTTAGCCTGATGAAATCAAGAAAAAAATGTAGCTCTTGTTTATTGAGGAAACAAAGCTGCTTCCATAAATAAGCAGGAGGCACAAAAGAGAAGCGAAGATGAAATAGCACTCAGAGGGAGGCATTTCAATCATTTTAGAAGGATTTTGGTGCAAAAAGACAACAGGAAGAGAGCTTCCTTCTCGAAAAAGAAAAATCTTATATTTTTAGTATACTCAAAAAAACCTTCAAATCCCACCGGAGGAAGAAATATTAGAGGCAATCTCAGCTTTAAACTATGCTAAGGAGCCAGCCTCCTTTCCATGGGTATGGATTTGTTCCCGAGGGAATATTTCAAAACGGGAAAAAAGGACACAAAAATTGCTGGGGCAAAAACTCATTTCTGAAACCGCTCACAGCTCTCTGTTGCTGTACAACACAGAGACACAGGACCATGCTCACCGTCATTGCCAGGTGACAACAGATTCTCCACCCGGATCAGGTTAGATCAGGAGTAAAGAGAGATGGGACGATCAGCTGCCATCTGGGGTGGAAGGTTCCCTTGCACCAACACGTGCGGCCAAGGCTGCACGTGGTCTATCTGCTCTTACAGGGCTCTCAGGGAGCACTCAAATGATTTGTTAGCCCTCTCCTTTCTCCTTTGGTCACGATTAAAAAGAAAAACCGCCCCAAACCCAACACACAACTGCAACGCTATAAAACAGAAAAATAAACACTAAAAATATTCCAGAATGGTCCTCACGAGTTCTGGGTTTGGCTGCTACCTCTGACATTGGCTTCCTGCACAACCCTGGGAGATCGCTCAGCCTACGTGTTCCTCTGTCCTTTTCTTTGATTAGCCAAGATACAATTTCCCTAATTCTGGGATGAGCACTTAGCAGAACTGATGGAAAGTAAAGCTGGCATGAGACGATGGAGATGCAAGCAACCTTCCCCTGTTTATCTATGGCTCCCCTTTTTTTTTTTCCTCTCTCATTAGCATCTCACACACCTTACCATCAGAAGCAACATCCTGACAATAAACAGACCACAGTCACATCCTTGCTGCATTTTGATCAATGAAACACAGGAATGCTTTCAAGTTTGTCCAAGCTGACTTGTAGAAAAAAAAAAAAATGAAGGGCTGGCTTTTCAATATCCAGCGCGATGTGGCCAGGGACATTTACAAGCAAAATCACATCAACAGAGCAGTACACAAGAAAATTCTCAGTTCGTGTGACTAGAGCCCATAGGCATAGCCACGTTGGCGTACGTCAGGGACTCAAGCACGTATTCAGGTTATAGAAATGAGCTCCTAGGCATCCAGTGGATTTTTGTGATGAACTGCATCACAGCTTTGTAGTTAAGAAAGATTAAATTTCACCGAGAGTACTGTTATAGGTCTCACTTTAATATCATTTGCAAATGTTCCAATAAAATCCTCAGCCTTTCGGCAAGTCTTGTTCATAATCCCATATCATTGATTAGTTTAAGCAAGCTACAAATGGCAAGCTGTCCGACTCTGCTTGTTAATGCAGGCATCTTCTCTCATCTGCTGTCTCTTTAGAATAACAATGAATGCAGCATCCTTACGCTTGCCAAATGCACTTTAAGCTTATGAAATACTAGCTTTATGTCAAAAATAGGCTTTTTGCAGGAGCAGAACTTGGTAGCCTAACGAAACCAGAAGACAGTTGCAGCATATCTAGAAAAGATGCACCTTAGCCCCAAAATTCAGATCTAACTTCTCTTTTCAAAGGTTTTGGAAGGAGAATTTTGGCCGAGCCATGGCACAGCGAGAGAAGCAATCATGAATCTGGCTTCCAAAAATCAGGGCTTCAGCATTCAGATCCATCGCTGGCATTTCCCAGCCTTCAAGAAGAAAGGCTCCCTAATGACTCTGCAAGGTCTAGGCAAGGAGCCTGGGCTGGGTGCGCAGCCAGTCTCCATTTCCTTTGCAGGGTCCATCATCCCTAAAGACATCCGAATCGGGCCCAAAGGCAAAGGGAAGTGAGGGGAATACCAAGTCCTCGGGCAGCTGCCGGGGAAGGCCACTGCCCACATTTACTGTCAGTAGCCAGATGCATCGCGGCTGGCCCCATCTCCGCCTGGCTCCCAAGTAACAGGGGGTTTATTACTCTTCCAGGCTCCATCCACTACCATTATTGCAACAAAATAAAATGTAATCACATTTACATAGGATTTTCAACCATCCGTAAGAGATGTTCAGTCTTTAATTGCAGACATCATCTCCCTCCCAGTCTCCCATCCCACTCTCCAGCCCACAGCTGACTGGCATATCCTGCCCTTTGTCTACAGCCATTCACAGAAAACTTCAAAGAAATCCTTCTTAAAAGCTCCTCCTGACCATCCTGCCCCGCTGCTCTCCCAGGGGGGCGCAGGATAACAGCAATTGAATGTTTGCTCCCTTTGTACTGCATTGCCCATCACCACGACACCATTAATCACCCGCTTGGGTACCGTGAGGCACTGGACTAGCACAACAGTACGGATTGAGGATTTGTGGCTTCAATCAGTGGTACAAATATTGCAGAAGGAATTATGGCAGCTCCAGGGTAATCACAGGTCTTTCTTCAGACGCTGAAAGCATTTATAGACTTCTTCCCTCAAAACTGTGTTATGAATGACCGTGCATAGTTAGGCTAATGGTTGGAAAAAATCCAATACCTGCTAAAGTCCTGAGTTAAGGATGGGGGAAAAGGTCTTGTCTACAAGCTTTGTGCTGTGAGGCATGACCTGGATTGCACACATGCACTGCTTTTACTCTTTCCTTCCCCTCCTTGTGTATAACTTCTCATCAGGAAGACCAAAGCAAGAGTATTTATTTAAACCCTAACGCTTATGAAACGCTGTGCTGCAACAAATCAGATTTGAGGCGCTTTAACATGTTTAACCATTTTTATATGTGACCTGTGGGATAAGAAACGATTCACTCGCCCTTCCTTTTACCTGTCCACCCATCCCCAAGCTCTCTGCAAGGTGCTGCCGTGGGTGGTCAATGCCCCACGCCGTGTTCATCCCCATTAGGGAGGCTAATGCTGGGGTTGCACGTAGAGGTAGCTCTGCTTCACAGTTTGTTTTCCCAAGTGGTGAATGTGCTCTTTCATAAACAGCCTTGTAGATTTGCTGACCTTTTTATGTACTACGCTAATAGATCTCATGTTCACTAACCCCCTCGGAAGATCAAGCAATAAAATCTTATTTTCTCAGGAAATGGTATCGCTTGCGTATCTTAATGAAAATGCTGTGGTTTGTTGTTTTACACTGCACTGGAAGTACCGAGATCAAAGAATTAACACAAGATGCAAGATTAGATCTAGCTTTGTAAGCAAGCGATGTAGTCTTTGTCTTTGATATGCAAACAAAGAATCATTAAATAAATTTGATAACATCAAGCTAGTAAGAGGCTTCAAATACAAGTTGAGCAACCACTAAATAGCTGGAGACAAGCATTTTGATAAAGCAACATTAAAAAGATAAATAAATCCCAACTTAAAACTTTGGATTTAATTCAAACACAGATCGGAAAGTCTCAGCAATTGTGTGTGTCAGTATTTTGGCTCCAGACACATTACTTTAGGAAAATGTGGAAGTAAAGGTGAACCTGCTGAAATTATTTTTCATGTCAGCAGCAAGTTTTATAGTGGGAGAACTATTAATATTTGTGGATGGACAGCACTCAACTCCATTGGCTTCATCTTAAACAGAGGAAAAGGTTCAAGACAAGCTTTTGAGGTGGTCTAGACAGCATGTATCAGCTTTCCTTTTTTTAATGTATTAGCCTTTTGGAAGATATCTACAGAATACCATGAGCTCAGCTGATCTAGGTACATAGAAAATATGATTTATTGTATAAAAAATAAAACTGTAACTACTGATCGGTGGCTGCAGTGTGTAAGGAGAAAAAGGAAATCTCTGCCTCAGTTTCTCTATCAGTGAGTGAATAAAAGCTTCATGGAGCTCTGAGTAATATCTGCTTTTTTCATTTTTGAATATTAACATTGGGCATGGACCAAAGCAAGACTGTCTGAATTACTCATACAAGTAACTAATTGCAGCCCGCTGGTGCCAGGGATGCCTTAGAATCACAGAATCATTAAGGTTGGAAAAGACCTCTAAGATCATCTAGTCCAACCATCAACCCAACACCACCATGCCTACTATACGACGTCCTGAAGTGCCACGTCTACATGTTTTTTGAATACCTCCAGGGATGGTGAGTCCACCACCTCTCTGGGCATCCTGTTCCAATGCTTGACCCCCTCTTTCAGTAAAGAAATTTTTCCTAATATCCAACCTAAACCTCCCCTGGCACAACTTGAGGCCATTGCCTCTCGTCCTATCGCTTGCTACTTGGGAGGAGACCAACACCCACCTCACCACAACCTCCTCTCAGGGAGTTGTAGAGGGCGATAAGGTCTCCCCTCAGCCTCCTCTTCTCCAGGCTCTCAGCCGCTCCTCATCAGACTTGTGCTCCAAGGCCTTCTGAACACCTCCCATCCAAAGCACTGCCGTGACACAGCTGGAGCAGAACCACAGTGGCCTCCAGAGCTGCTTCCCAAGTGCAAAGTCACTGCACATCTGCTGGTAGAGTTTTCACCCCAAGGGTGGGAACCCCCAGACAACACCACATCACGCAGTGCCCAGACAGCAAAGTGAGCTTCTGGAAGAGCTCCAAAAAAGGACACTCGCCTGGGAAGTCATCAAGTTAAAAACCCTCTTCCACTCTCGATGTTACTAATGACTTTGCAGACAGGCAGAGCAGCTTCCCAAAGCAACTCCAGCTCTCCAGACTTCGGACCTTCTCTGTGCACTCATCCTGGAGGCAGAGGCGAGCTTCCCCACCCAGGCTGGTACTCAGCCTCGGGATGTGCCAGGCTTTTGTTGCATTTATTTAGCATCCCAGGGGCTTTGCCCGGGCAGCTGCAGGTACAAGGCTTAGTGGTTTAAAGAGGCAATAGGGGCACCTTATACCCACTCAAAGGGGGCTTTTTTCAGGCCAGTCACAACAAATCAGAAGACTTTTAGATTAAGCCTCCGGAATAAAAGAAGTGTTCAGACTATTGCAGCCACACAAGCTGGCATGCAGATGAGGCTGTAATCTATGGAGGTTTTTTATTTTTAAAGACATAAATGAGCTTTTATTGTTTCGAAAGGGAGACACGGACAAGAGGGAGACTGTCGCCATGATATGGTAACCCATTCTGCTCCTAGCTTTTTTTATGCAAAAGCCACCAGAGCTCAGCTGACAATTTGCATTAAATCTGTACCTGCCTCTGCGGCCGGACCCTGCACAAAGCCGAGCAGAAAGGCTGAGTTCATCCCAGGCCAGCGGTGACAGAACACGCCACTATTCCCCCAGCTCAATGCAGTGAGAGGCTGGGATGTTACAAACTTCAAGGACAAACAGAAGCGAAGTACAAATGCAGAAAAAGCACGCCTGGTCTAACTCCCTCCTCCAATACCAAGCACTGCAGGAACCATCGAGCGCTGTTTTCCCTGGGAAGACTGAGGCAGCAGTATTTCTTGCCTTTTTAATACAGCTCTTTATTGCATGCGGTACTTAGAAGCCTCAATTGCTCCTACTGCACAGCTGGAGAGAAAACACATATTGGCACACAAATATGTGTTGTGAGTGGCCCAGGAGCAGCAGTCAAAACCCTGTCCACCACTCCAGTGTCTTTGCCACCACTTTGTGTTTAGTGAGCTTTAGAAAAATATCCGTGGCAGAACCAAGGCAGATAATTCATCAAACTCAACTACAGCCAAATACACACACGCACACTTAGTGAAATACATTATGGGAAAGGCTACATCCTCCTTTTAATGTCCATATCACCACTGGTCCAGAATTAATGTTCATGCCAACAGCATTAATTACCCTCACTTTGATTTCTCACAGGGAAAAGGCAGGCGTGCTTCAGAACCACGGGAAGCCTGCAGTCCCTTATTACAGCACGCTTCTCAAGCCCAGGAAAAACTGTGATAATCAATATTGATTGATCTCTGCGCTTAGTCCCACTGCTGCTTCTAAATCACACAAAAGCACTTCACCAGATAATGCATCTATTTAAATTTACCAAAGAAGAGGTAGTTATGCACAGGCTTCGGGGGCTAGACACGCAAGAGTGCACTGACGACTCCTAAAATAGACGGGAATAATTAAATGCCTAAAAACACAATGCAAACAGGAGTGCTGACACAGATTCAACTTTGCTGGCTAAACAGGAGGCTGAGGAGCATGGATTAAACACCCTTCAAACTGCTGGACTCCTGCCTGCCCCATCATCTATGGCTGTGAACCAGCTCCCAGGTGAGGGTGCAGAAGCATGGTTGGGCTTCTGGAAGAAGAGGCAGCACATTTGTCTTCTTGACCTGTTAATTAGTGCATGGGTGATGCGGGTTGAAAAGCCCTTTCTACTTGAGACATTGCATGAAGCCCTCATTTCCCACCTCCCACAAAAGGTCCCTAAACAAATAAGCCATGGGGATGCTCTAAGCCCATGTGTCTGGATGAACTCTTCGGGTGGAAGAAGTGGGAGCACACCAGCTCTCTGGATCCGACCAGGATTTCAGCCACCCACGTGTCTGTTCAGCAGTGCTACGGCTCAGCAATGGAAACTTAGGTACAAAGCAGAGTTCAGCCACAGAAATGAAGGCAACCACAGGTGAGGGGGACAGGAATTAAGGCCAGCAGGACCCACTGACATTTTTTTGTGGGCACCTGACCCCAGGTGTTAGTGACACCTCAAAAATAAGACCTAAGATCCCCAGTCATGTACAAACTTGTGTATGTATTGCACATAGTAACAGAATTATTTCTATTGATTTCTGCTGAAAGCCAGCCCCAGAAACCCACCCAACTTTTGAAAATTATGGGAAAGCTTGATCTATATAGTTTGTAAAGACTGTCAGGCTATGTTTTCAGCCTACTGAGGGAAAAATAGAAAAAAAATCCAAAAATTATCTATGGGGACCTTTTTTAACCATGTTATCCCAAATTCAGCTATTCTGTATTATCAGGATGGTGGTCAAATGTGCTGAAAAGAGGCTCTCAAATTTATAGTACCCATGTGCAATTTGGGCTCATGAAAAAGTATTAAATCATTTCTCTGAAAACCAGAGTTCCTAACAGTCACGCAAGACCATACTTAAACTGTATTTTATTAGCAAAATCTAAAATGGCCTGAAAAAAAAAATGAAGCCTGCCTATTGTCCCTTGGCAGTTGCCTCTAGATTTGATTGTAACTTGAGAAAGATAAATAGCACTTACTTCATCAGGGGAACAAGCATTTTCTCCGGTAGCCAATGAAGCTGCCTGTTCTGCGTTGGTCTGCATCAATATATCTTCACTGAGGTCTGTGGAGCCCACCGGTCCGCAACGCTGGGATCTGCACTTTCAAGGGCATAAACTTGACACCATATAAATATTATATGCTTTTCTTTCACTTTGTAGCTCACAATTGATTCATTCTAGAGTACAATTTCAGGGCTGAGTATAACATAACTCATCTCCAATTGGCATTTGTCTCTGTGAATAACACACCAAGCATCCCTGCATCCCTACACCCGGTGATGAAGCCTCTAAGAAAATGATAACGCGTCTGTCCTGCTCATGCCACCACAATCCTACTCACGATTTACCCTCAGACCTTGTCTATTCCAACACAACAGCTTTACCAATTCCTTGCCCTCTTCTCTCACCACAGGCTTCCTTTTGTTTGCACCAGAAATTGTTTGAACTGGAAGCTGGTGTAGTCAAAACACTAAAGCACATAAATACCTCCCTGGGTAATGCTGTACCTGGTTAGGAGAGAACACAAAACCCACAGCTTGCAGCAGGAAAGCCAAATTCCCAGCTGCATGTTGGCTGTGAAAGCTGGCGGTCGATACGGGTCCAGCACCAAGAGAGGAAATGAAATTTGATGGCTGAGCCTGAGATAATGGTGCCCTTTTTCCATGGAGACACAGGGGCAGGGATTTCAGTCTCCAACCTTGCTCAGGGGCAGAGGAGGATCTGCGGTGAGCCAGCTGAGCTGTAAGCCACAGGAGAGGTGGGAAGCCTGCCGGGGAAATACGGCAGAGCAGCCGTGGTGCTGCCATGGAGCAGATGCAGTCACCCTAACACTGCTGCACATTTTACATGCTTATTTTCCACTTTCATGCAGTGCAGAAGGATTTGAGCCCAATTACTGACTGCTTTTTAACCTGCCTAGTGAAGCATCCCTTGCCTGCCTGTTTCACAGTACCGGCCCCTCACCCTGACATGCCCATCAGAGCTGGCCACAGCATCTGAGACCTCCATCAGGCAGGGCATCATGGACAGGCCCTGACCTTTCCATGCTTACAAGGAGTCCTGCTCACTTCAGAATTGGTATAAATTTCAGCACCAGTAAATCTATGCATAACCTGGGCTTGGCTGAAAATCGAGGCTTGACAAGAATGTAGTTTTAGACACTCCAAAAGGTCATCTACTACAAGTTTCTGAAAGAACAGGAAAGTCCTTTGATATTTCTAAATAACTGGTTCTATATTTAAAATCTGAAACTTGAAATCTATTGTTTGTCAACTGATCAGCTTAGCTGGCTAAGGAAAAATAATAAATCACTATTTACGACATAAAGCAGAAGTTAGCTTACCCTACGAGAAGGCAAGTTCCATAAACACCAGCAAGACGTCAGTGGAATGACACAACACTGCAAGAGAATTTGAGTTATTCCTTTAACAGTTATCAAATCAGATTCATGGATTCCAACAGCAGTCTTCAACAGTAACCCTACACTGAGGGTTTGCTACACCTCAGTGGTCATATCCTTAACTGACATTAACTTCCCGCTTACTTCCCCTTAACTTCCCACTTACCTGACTTCAGTCTTCTTAAAAACAATATCACCTGTTTGGGCAATACACCTTCTGTAAGACCATTTCAAAGCTCAGGTGGTATCCTTAAGGGTGCATTCTGCTGGAAGGTACTCTTGGCTAAGTGTTTAAATTTCTCCACCAAGTGTCCCTATTTCACTCGAAACCAGATTTTAAGAACTCCTTTTCTTGTTTTTAACATCTTGAGTTATTCTGAAAGAGATGCTCATCAAAACATTTTATTTTTAGGTTTCTTTCATTCACCATATTCCTAAAGGATCATCCTGTGTGGATACAACCCCTAGAATTTCTTTCCTCCAATTCTTGTCTTCTCATTTTCTCACCTGATTTCTTCCAAATGCCCACAAATCCCCTACTCCAATGTGCCATGGTGGGATTCTAACAAGTGGGCTAGCACATATGGCAAAATGGATTTAGTGCAGGTGCAGGTTGTGCAAGCCTTCCCCACATGCCATTTACAGAATGTGTTACTGCATTGTGTCCCTCTCATTGTGCCAAAGCTACCTTCGGAGAGATGTAGAAATCACTAGACATAAAAGCAGAATCTGTTCTAAAAACTTCTTAGAAATGTTACACTTCACTTTTGCACCACTTACGGGCTTACGTCTTGAGCAAGAGCTCTTTCACAAGGGAGTCTGGCCCTGAGCTTCCTCCTAGAGGCAGTGGATAACTGTGACACCCCCCCCCCAGAGTTCAGAAGAGGGGCCATCTAAGAAGTCATCTGCATCTTCTATTCCCACCCTTTTCACTCCTATCCCTTCCCTTTTCTCTGAAATCATTTGCTCTTTTCCCTGGGAATTTTTCCCTGATCTTTCACAGGTTACTGGTTTCTGGCATCTGCTCCGGTCATCTTCCTCTGCTTGGAAAGAAAGCCTCCATCCCAGGGAAGCCCTTGGCCTGCAGAGAAACACCTCCCTCCCTGCTCCTCATGGGGCTGGCTCTCCTCAGACACATCCCAGGAGAGGACTCAGTGACACCAAGCATCATAAGGCACTCATTCCTCAGTTTGCTCTTTCAGATGTCTTTTCTTCCTCTACCAAGGAAGGAGGAGGAGAAGAGTGCCAACTAAGCCCACTGCTGAAACAAGAGTTTCCTCCTCCATCTTCAGGGATGATGGAAACGACACATACTGCCAAGCAGCAAAGGTCAGCCTGTTTTTAAAAATGCTAAAGAGTCAGCTATCATATTTAATGCATTAAATGAGGTGTGAACTGTAGAAGTTCATCTACAGATACATGTTCAAGTCCCTATTCTATTGCTACATATATTATAGAGGTCGTAGCCTGCAGAATTTTTTTTTCAGAGTTTGGCTTTGCTTCCTCCTAAGGGATCAATAAAATAACTCAGATTTCCTTTCCATTGTAACTGTGTTGTTGAGAGTATCTTATCCTAGGCAGTGAACTGCTGGCACTACATATTATATTGCCTATAACCTTTAAAAGAACAGGTACTTCATATACCATCTAGAAAACAAGTGCTAATTAAAATGCAATACCAGAAAAACAGTGCAACAAACTTTCAGCAGATTGCCACAAAATTTTAAGCAGAGTCTCCTTTTTCAAGGCTCTTCATGAAATTTCTTTTTCCCTCTCCACCCCAGTAAGTTCAGAGCAAGAACATACTATCTCAGACAATGTCCTTGGGATCACTGCTACAGGACTTCAAGCTAAGCTCTCGTTGACATGAGCTCAGCTCCCAGAACTAGGGAGAATTTGCAGAAGTCAAGACAGTCTTGTTGACATTGACCAGTTTGCTAACAGCTGTCTTGCAATGGAGGTCTCACACCCTTAACTACAACAGAAAGGCTTCTGCAGGAATGCCTCGGTGGTATTAGTTNATCTTCTATTCCCACCCTTTTCACTCCTATCCCTTCCCTTTTCTCTGAAATCATTTGCTCTTTTCCCTGGGAATTTTTCCCTGATCTTTCACAGGTTACTGGTTTCTGGCATCTGCTCCGGTCATCTTCCTCTGCTTGGAAAGAAAGCCTCCATCCCAGGGAAGCCCTTGGCCTGCAGAGAAACACCTCCCTCCCTGCTCCTCATGGGGCTGGCTCTCCTCAGACACATCCCAGGAGAGGACTCAGTGACACCAAGCATCATAAGGCACTCATTCCTCAGTTTGCTCTTTCAGATGTCTTTTCTTCCTCTACCAAGGAAGGAGGAGCAGAGTGCCAACTAAGCCCACTGCTGAAACGAGAGTTTCCTCCTCCATCTTCAGGGATGATGGAAACGACACATACTGCCAAGCAGCAAAGGTCAGCCTGTTTTCAAAAATGCTAAAGAGTCAGCTATCATATTTAATGCATTAAATGAGGTGTGAACTGTAGAAGTTCATCTACAGATACATGTTCAAGTCCCTATTCTATTGCTACATATATTATAGAGGTCGTAGCCTGCAGAATTTTTTTTTCAGAGTTTGGCTTTGCTTCCTCCTAAGGGATCAATAAAATAACTCAGATTTCCTTTCCATTGTAACTGTGTTGTTGAGAGTATCTTATCCTAGGCAGTGAACTGCTGGCACTACATATTATATTGCCTATAACCTTTAAAAGAACAGGTACTTCATATACCATCTAGAAAACAAGTGCTAATTAAAATGCAATACCAGAAAAACAGTGCAACAAACTTTCAGCAGATTGCCACAAAATTTTAAGCAGAGTCTCCTTTTTCAAGGCTCTTCATGAAATTTCTTTTTCCCTCTCCACCCCAGTAAGTTCAGAGCAAGAACATACTATCTCAGACAATGTCCTTGGGATCACTGCTACAGGACTTCAAGCTAAGCTCTCGTTGACATGAGCTCAGCTCCCAGAACTAGGGAGAATTTGCAGAAGTCAAGACAGTCTTGTTGACATTGACCAGTTTGCTAACAGCTGTCTTGCAATGGAGGTCTCACACCCTTAACTACAACAGAAAGGCTTCTGCAGGAATGCCTCGGTGGTATTAGTTTACTCCCCTTCCTAGCTCAGAGCATACACATCAGGCAGCCAGAGAGAAGGGAAAAAGGAGTGCCACAAAGTAAGCCTACTACAGAAGCAGAAATTTACTTTAATCCCATTCCCAAAGATGACTCATGCTCTTCAACAGAACTTGAAAGTCAAGGTTCTACCCTTTAAAGTCTTCATGTTCTTGCAGCATTAGTCTCACAGCAATTTTCCATATAAACAGGAAAGTTTTAATTACATAATGGGTACTTTTGCTGTTTTCATAAGAATTCCTTTAATCAGATGCAATGCTTAAAGAAAGCTGTTCCTTATTCAAAGATCAGATTATTGAATAATAAGACTTACTGTTCAGAACAAGTGAAGTAACATGGCAGTACATGCTAATTTAGTGTCATAATCCATAATTCCAGGTAACGCTTGACATGCTCCATTGATCCTGGCCAAATTCAGAAAACATGAGTAAGCTTGGTGCTCCCTTTGTAACATACCTGTGCAAACCTGCAGTGTAAGCTCTGCTTATGAACCATTTGAGATATTGATGTCCAGTTAGCAGCAACAGCCATGCCATCAACCTACCCACAGCTAGGAAAAGGGAAAAACATAGACCACCATGACTGATTTCCTGGCTTATATATAGCTATGAGCTTAAAGCATGGTGGGAAATGGGGGTGGAGACTTTCTTAGAAAAGGTCTCACCACATGCTCATATTTTGTGAAGAGTGAGGTAGGTTAAGTTAGGGCTTTAAGATGCAGGGGCTTTTCCCCTTACCACCCCCCCATTTTTTTTTTTAATTCTGTTTCTTATGCTAGGGTAAGTGGAAAGGAAATAGCTTATATTAGGATATAAGCAGCTGCAGTGTTCTTGGTGGCTCTATCTTGCAATTCCTTACTGTGGCTGTTACAGTGCAAAGGGCAGAGGAAGTTCTAGATGGTTTGTAGCTGCTTATTTCTTTTGGTATTTGTCTCTTCTGTGTATATATATTTTTTTCTTCAAAAAAGGAAAGACTTATTGTATGCTTTTCCCATGTTATTTAGCTGTACTAAATAATGATTGAATTCCTGTTCCAAGCTTGATCAGATACAAGCTTCCCAAATCCTCCAGAACTTTGTTCCCTATAACACTTGTCTCAGGGAAGCGGATCCTTTGGGACATTTTGTGCAAAGCTGCTAGATCACTGCCTGCCAGCTGCATTTCAGTTCAAGCTAATCAATGTTTGCCCATATCTGTTACTTTGCTTCTTCGTGTATCAGCTAAGTACCCATGAAATGGGACCAGGTGGTGCTTATTGGGGTCTTTAAAAAGCCATTGATAAACCCACTTATGACAAGCTTTTGCAAAAGGGAGTAGGCACAGGGTGCAAGTTAATGGGCTGTAATGACATAAAGAATAGCTAAGGAGCAGAATAAGAAAGGCAATTACATCCTCTTCTCCTGAAAGCTGGCAGAGCTGCCCCAGCCTGCTGAGGCTACACATCCACACCGTGTGCCATCCCGAGGGGAAGAAGGCGTCAACGTTTGTGAAGGACACGAAGCGAGGTAGGCTACCTTTAGAGAAAATCGGGGGAGTGAGTAGGCAACTGACAAAATGAAATGCATTGAAGTGTTCAAGGTAATTCCCCTTTATAATGCAAATATTTGGTGCATGTTATTGGCTGTTCTGTTGTGCAAAAAAAAAAAAAAATGTATGCTGGCATTGCTGTAGGCAGCTTAATGAAGCTCCTTAGTGCCTGGCAGCATTAATAACAGAAACAAAAGGGTGTCTTACCTTAAAATGAAATCTAATCTAGCCTGACATGGTGTATTGTTTACCTCTGACCTTCCCACCTCCAAAATCCTATTAAAGACACGAAGAGGCTTTGACTCATTAAGATGAGCAGCAGCAGACCAGCTTAAGCTGTTTTGCTTGGGAAAGTTGATAGATGACTGTTGTCATGAAAGGTGGAAGAGAGATAAACTGGGCAGCAGCGGCAGGTTACTGGGGAAGGAGAGTCTTATCTTCCAAGAGAGGGCATCTCCCTTATTTTACACTACTGTGGGCTAGGATCTCTGAGAGAAGAGGATGGGCTTTACCTCTGCTGTGGTGCCAGTGGTGGGAGATGGCTTCCCTCCCTAGTGGCTGAGGTGGGTTGGGGATTGCCCAGGGCTTTGATGGGTGGTGGTGTGCCCATGCCCTGACACAGGAACAGCAGAAGGACCTTGGGTACAGTGAATCAAAGCGAACTGAGATCATATCTGGTTGTTCTTGTCAGGTATGAAGTCCTTCTTCTCTGCTTGTCTCCGGCAAAGCCCAGATAGGTTTCAGCACTGGTTTGGGTGCTGTGGCTGGTCCCCCCCTGCCCTTGCACTGCAGGGTGTCCAGGTGAGAGGAATGGGAATGATCACACAGCTAGGAAAGATAACCCTCTGGGAACAGTGGAAGGGTCTCTGGTCTCCTCAGTCAAGGAAAGACTGGGAGGACGTATACTGGCAAATATGTAAAAGCTAATGGTGAGGAGAAAGGGAATAAACGTGACTACAGGAAAAAGAACAATAAGCCTAAAGGATACAACAGAAGAACCAAGCTAAGCATCAAGAAAAGTTGTCCAATAAAAAGGTTAGTTAATGGCTAGGATGAGTTTACCCTTGAAGAGCAGGTTAGTGAGCATCACCTGAAACGCGAGGCTGTTCCTGCCTGTGCACAAGGGTGGCCTGGGTTCATGGGGCTTCCCTGCAGAGGATGAGCTCAATGGCCTCGCCAGGTCCCTCCTAGCTCCGTTTGCTGTACCTCCTCATCCATGATTTATCGGTTGTCTCTTGTGCTCCCGGAGCAGCTGGCAGGGAGAGCACGTTGCCTGCTAGCTGCCTGCCCCACCAGCTACTGTTGGCGGGCGAGGGATGCCCGCAGTGTGTCTCGCAGCTCACCCTGCGCTGCCGCTGGCACGCTCCTGGGTGCAGCGAGCTTCGCGTGCAAACAGAGCCAGCTTGTTCGTGCTTTTGGCTGGGAGTGGGAAAAAACTTCTGCCATCTCCTCTTCCACGAACAAAACTGACTCTTGTCCTGCATGCAGAGGGCTGGCCCTGGTGCAGGCTGGTGGGACTGCGCTTTAAGGTTCACGCCTCTGTTAATGAACTAATTTTTAATTATCCTGTGTGCAGTAGAGGGTGATGCTATGGCTTGTCCCCGGTCCTCTGTTGCAGATGAGCCTACCAGCTCCTTCCAGTGCTGCTCACCTGTGTCCTCTGAGGAGCCCAGCATCGCTTGATGGGGTCAAGTCCATTCCTGCAAGGAAAAGGGCATCCAAAACTAGCAAAAGCCAAGAGTCTCCCTTCAGAGCATGAACTCTGGCTTGGCTAACAGAGCCCTTCTCTCAGCTCCTCGCAGCATGCCTGAGCAAGGACCAAGGCACGTGCAGCTTGTTCGCATCTCACAGCTGGTTCTGGATTTTGCCATGTTGTGTGCCCGGCGTGCGTGTCCCTCCTTCCCCACCCCACAGCTGCTGCCCCATCAGCCGGGGGTTCACCATTAAAGCCCTTGCCCCGGGCACATGGCGATGCTCAGGCAGGGCAATGCAGCTGAATTGCAAACCCTAACTGAAGAGGGTGCAGTCCAGGTAGCAAAGTTAAGAAATGTCAGGATTTAATGCTGTTCCCTGTGGGCAGCTACTAAGGATCAGATGTTAGGGGTTTTTTTCCCCACCAGAAATATGTTTAATTCATACAACTAAAAAACAGGTTGTCACGGTGAGAAGCATTAGACTGCTTCAGTAACTGGTTGCTGCCTGTGCAGTCTGTAAGCAAGCATTCTCTTGGCCTTCAAATATGTTTAGTTGTAAAATTTCAGGAGAGAGCAGGTTTTAAAGTATAGCGTAGGGACTGAGAGAGGACTCTTGACACCCACTTCTTTTTGCTTCACGAAAATTAGGGCTGTAATAAAAATTTGACACCTTTTCAATGCAATGGCTCACTTTTGAAGACTTCAAAACTCTGGCTTTAGTCCAACTTTTGTGCCAGTGTAGGCTGTGGCTTGTAGTTTCAGTCATAACTAAAAATCTAAAAAGCCTCGTAGGTGTCGTATTGTATAGTCAACACCGCATGGTTTTCATGGCTTTAAGTGCCTTGAGTGCATCAGAATGCTGAATTATCGCTGATTTGGACTGTATATGCAGATCACTTTATCTTCTCAACAGCCACCAGACAGAGATTAAATAGCTGATGATCTCAGTGTTGTATATATTCAGAGCTTCAGTACTCGAGATGAAAAAAGAGGTTTATTCATTAAAGACGGACAATACTTAAAAGGTGCAGAACAGCTTTAGAGATCGCAATCACAGAAAACATCTGCTCCAAAAATGCGCGCTCAAAGGAAATGGAGATATTCCTAGCAGCTTTCCACAATGCTCGTGGCTCTGTCCCTGCGGCTGTTGTGAATCATTTATTTTACAAACTTCTTCACCATGTCATCCCACTCTCTGTAAACAAAGAGTTTACTTACGTTAGTTAACAACGCAAAGTGATAAAGTTAAATATCAGCAGAACTATCTTCATCCTACTGGTGGCTAAAGAACGCTGCAGCCTGTAGATGAGCACAGCATAAATAAAAGCAGTCTTTCAGTGCTGCTCATAGCTATAACCTTAGCTTCAATGTGAGCATGCTCAGAATGTAAGGCAGTGCATAAATCTGTAGAAATCTCCCCTTTTCGTTCCATTGCTGCACCAGAGAAATCTGTGAAACATTTCACTTAAAAAGCAATTGTCCGTACGCTTATATGTAACATTTTACAATTATAATTTACAATTACATTTTACAATTTAGAAAAAAAACCCTGGTCTGTGTTGTGTGATGTTGCTAGTTTTGAGAAAATTCTCCTGTTACTTAATGAAAAATCTAAGAACACTTTTCAAAGGGGGGCAGCGCGAGAGACGCGTGTGTTTAATGTTTTTCTGGTGGTTATGTTTGCACTGAATCAATGGCTGACTTACAAGGAGCAACCTGGCACAGGTATGATAACACTTAGCTAATTTAATGTAGAGTGTTTATGAAGCTCTAAAAAAATTTGAATAATGACATAATTGAGGCCTTCATGCTGTCTGGATGATTTGGTGCTAGATAGCACCATCTCTCCATATCACAGGTGGCTTTTGCTGCCCATGGGTGTCACTTGGTAAATGAGGCAGAGGAGAGGGGTAGCTGTCCCACCTGCCCCATGGACCCGGCTCAGGTGCTGCTGCGTCCCCATGTAGGCTGTCATGTTCCTTTGGGTGATTGAGTGAACTGCCAGTTCCTGGAAACCTCGGTTGTGCACCCCCAACGATAACATTTAGCCGCTTACTCATCCTCAGTCTAGCGGTGAGATTCTCTGTTTCTCATATGGCAATGTGTTAATTACGGCGTGTAACCCTGTACCAATCATTTCTCTACGCACAATTTCTTCTTGTCTTCTTTATCATGCGCTGAAATTAATCACTAATTTTCGCTTGCAGCTGCCTCAACAAGTTAACAACATCATGCGTGCTATAAACACCAAGTATCTCTTCAATAGCCAGGCTCTGAACACCAATTTTTCATCAGTACAATTGATAAAACTCTATCGTACTTGTCAGCAGAGAAATATATCAAAAAATTATGTAGCAGGGAGTGTACTCTTTAATTTGCATGCTAGTGTGAAAGGTTTAAAATGATAGATGCATGAAATACCTTTTATTTGCACCTAATAAAAGATAAAAATACAGTGATGAAGTATAGTGCCCAAATCAGTGAGGGCTCTGAGCTGAGCTGTGGTCATTGCAATGGCCTTTTCTGTAACAAAACCCTTTTTCTACTAATTCTGGAAGAGATGAACTTTTTTTCCTATTATGGCTCATAAAACACAACTTCATATTGTCAGGCTTGGCTATAGCTTGTCTTGACGAGGATTTCCTTACTCGAAGGAAGTCATACAGTTTTATCTCATCTAGATGATAGCTTTTATTGGAAGATTTTTCAGTAACAGAATCTAAGGCCAGCTCAGCTCACAATTATTACATTGTTCATTTTACGACGGAGGTCCAACCAGATGTGCTCTGCTACCGCGCAGGGCAGGCCCCACCAAACCATTAGCTTTCCAATCTTTTTCCATCTGCCAACAAACTGACTCTGCTTTTTGCTTGGATTTTCTTTGATTATTTGTGTTATCCAAATGAATGTTTGAATGCTGTTCTCAGATTTATTTTTTTTTTGCATTAAAATATCAGTGGAAATCCTTTTGCATATATATGTGGCTGATTTCCCAGAGCAAGATTCCTGGCATTCACAGTTCTCTTGCCTTTTCCCCAAAGGAGGTGTTTCTTTTCCACCAACAGCCATAAATGCCAGTAGGATGAGGAGTTCCAACTCTTTCCATTCATTACAATAAACCTTTTTAACATCAGTGTGATAGCTTTGCTGGATCTGTTCCATTATCCCACAGGATAATGGGGAATGTGAAAGTCAGGGGAACTAACATTAGTAGACAATTTTGCAAAGTTTTCTCTGTCACATGAGTTCTCTGATGCTGTTCCAATTTTTCAATGTATTCCAAAGGGAGAATATATGATTTACCAAAAACATGAGCAATAAGTGAATCACTTCTGGTACAAATCAGGAAAACTTTGATCCACACAGCTCTACAAGCATTCGCATGTGGCTACATCTTACTGATTTTGATCTTAAATAATGGTCTCAGAAAATAGCCTACAGAGTGAACTTGTAGAGTAGACTGGGGTCTTGAATTTCAGAGTGATCTAAGGAGAAAGTATTTCTTAACGGCCACAGAATTCTTTTTGTGAAAATTAAAGAAGGAGAGAAGTGAGTCCTGCTTTCATTTAGCTACTAAAGCTTTTAAGGTCCGTTCTGGAGTTGGCTGCTTTTCCTAAAAAATTTTTTATATGTTGGGTGTCTTCTCTGGGCTGGTCTTGAATTACCTCCAGGCTAAAATCTATAAGAAGCTTTTATTCTTTCAAAACTTAAAACTGTGGTGCAGTCTCTCAAATGTATTGGGTGGGAATAAGGAGACTAAAGTGTTTGGGGATAGGTAGTTTGATAAGTTCCTAGATAAGAAATGGTAGGGTAGGAGTAATCCTGAACTTTAACACTCCTTCCTGTGATAAATCCATGTGTGTCTGGGCTGTTGATAAGTTCCTCGTGTATTTGTTGATGATGAGTGTTTGTATCACACTTACATTGTACTAATCTCCTGCTTCAGGGCTTCTCTTTGCTACTCATAGGAGGCAAGATAAACTTTCCTCCACTTGACTTTTTTTTTTTTTTTTTGAGAGGATGATGGAAGAGGGAGAAGCTTTCCTTTCTCCGAGACTCTGCAGAAGGGCCAGAAGAGACACAAGATATGCTGATGCTCCTCTTGATGCTTGAGTCTCCAGGTGGCTGGCTGATGCTTTGCTGGGGGTTGAATTGCTCATCGGATTGCACATCAGAAACTCGGCGCCCCTTTCTCGCTCTGAGCTTTGCATGGTCGCTGCGTTCAGCTGCGGGGAAGCTGTGCATTCGACAACCCTTGAAGGTTTAATAGACACTCGGTCTGCTTTGCGTTAGCATTCCCTGTGTGCATGCATTATAATTGTTGAGCTTTACAAGTTCTTGGCACTCTCCAGAGAGCAAAGTCTCAGCTGGTAATTCTTCAGTGAAGCATAAAAATGTCTGTTTAAAGATCTATTATAAACCAGACTGCGTGTTTGTCCGTTTTCACTTTACTGGCCAACAGCGTGCAATAATACTTCAAGATGCGAGATGTTAACTTTACCGATACAAACAAGTTGGAGCAATAAATGCATTAGTCAAGCTTTGGGCTGAGGTGCATAAGGTGGTTTTTTGAATGCAAGATCTAAAGCAAAAACTACGAGGAGAGGGGGGTTCTCCACTTGATTTGGAGCTATCAAGAGCAAAATATTTCAATGGAGACTAAAACTCTTCAGCAGAAGCGCTTTGCTCCATACTGTGGGGAAGTATAAATGACCAAAATGAGGTGCGTGCATTGAAGCAGAGGAAACGCAGTGGAATTGGGTTGAATAAAGAGATAGAGGTGACACGGGGTAGAAAAGCCACCGCTTTGAAGCCAATTTCTAGTAGGCTCAGAGACTGTGGGTGTCATTAAATATATGCTAGTAGCATGAAAAAGAAAATATGGGTGTGCAAAAAGTAACAAGGAGCAATAACGTGGTAGATAACGGAGAAGGGCTGGAATGGTTAGTGAATGCAATTAAAGACTCCAAAGAAATTACAAGGAAAGTAATGATACAGAATAAAATACGATTTCATCAGACTATGAGCAAGAGGAAGTGTTTCCAATATGAGAAGAGTAAAGTGTTAGTGAAGGAGACCATGGGTTTTCTAAGGCAAAGACCATAATTTCTAGACAATAGATTCAGCCTCTGCAAGGGAAAAAAAAAAAAAAAATAAATTCCCTGCTTCAATGTTCATAAAGGATATGGAACAGATGCCAAGAGCAGATGTACAGTTTCCAAAAGAAGAAAGAGAAACATTGCAGAAAATCATTGCTGTAACAGCTGATCAAGAAATAAAACAATCTCAGCCATGGGGAAAAAAGCCAAAATTAAACAAAGATCCATGTCACTGTTCAGAAGAAATCCAAAGAGGAAATACGAGCCTGGGTCACCAACATTAAAACAGGGAAGCAGGGACAGACTAAAGGGATATTAAATAGGGATATTAAACTTGATGCCCCAGAGCCTCATCTTCCAAATCAGAAAGGAGGCAACAGTGGGGAGCTTGATTTTGTGTTTTTTCTTACAAAGGGCTTGAGGCGTTACGATAATACAAGCATCAGTTTAAAAAAAGAGAAAAATAAGAATTTAGTTTTGTTTTATTTCCTCTAAAACATCCATTTTGTGGCTCATAACTTTCTGGATAGCGTCTTCCCTGTACTGCAGTAGATGTGGATCAAATACATCATAAAATAATTGTTTTTTCCATTTCAGCACATTCCAGCCATTCAGCATTATGTTTTCAAGATGAAGAAGGACGTTTTTCCCTTGTGTTCCCGTGCTTCATAGGGTTTATAACAATAAATATGAGCTGGTAGCTGAGGGGAATTCTGATTTGTAAAGTGACCATCACAACAGTAAAGCATCACGAACTAAAATTATACTTGAGGTTTGGGCTTGTTTCCAGCAGCAGGATCCTATTACTGGCGATGAAAAGAAGGAAGCGGAGTAAATCAGAACAGAGTTATCCACGCAGCTAGCAAGCCAGAGCTGTACAAAACCTTATAGATGAGGTGGGGACAGTTTTAACATTTTGATTTGGAGCACCAGCGAGTTAAAAAGAATACCGATGCAAAGTTTCTGGGGAAAATGCTTTCCTGTCAAAACCGCTCAAACTAACGAGGCTCTGCGCTTCAGGAGTACTTTGCTTAACTCGGATGGATTGTTTTGAATTTCTTTGGAAAGCAGTCAAAATACTTCAAGGAGTTAAAGTAAATTCATAAAACTTATCAAGAGGAAAAAAAGGTGCATTGTGATATTTGCAGCAAAAAGAAATTGGCAGCATGTATGCCTTCTGAAATAATTTAATGCATTAAATTTATCTTCCAAAAAAAAAAAGTCAAAGGTGAGAATAGAGTATGGAGAAAACACCATGGCCTGGCTGCCAAGTGACATCTCTGAAGGCAATGGGTTACGCAGGTGTGAGAACAACGTTTGGCTGGTGGAGGATTTTGAATACGTGTTTATCACTGTTCTTTCCCCAGTGATAATTTTGCAATCAGAAAAAAACCTCTGGGGCCACGCTGTACAGCTATGCACCCTTCCTCGCTGCTATGGCCGAATTACTGTCTGTTTTGTTTGTGTAGGTACACGGCACAGGTTAAACTTTCTGTATTAATAAGATACTTGGGCAGAAAGGAGCCTCAGGAGGATTCAGAAGGACTGGGACACTTGCACTGGGTACTGACATTTTGGGTCGTGTTCCCAAGAAGTGGGCATGTCCAAGAAACAGTGGAGATCTTTTTTCCAAACCTCGGCCAGTTTCAAGGACTGAGAAATAGAAACCATTTATTGCAAATGAGTATCCACCCAGAGAAAGGATAACATCATGGCTACTTTTGTAAGCCAGTTTTGAGAGAGAGTTGAGAGGGAATAAAAATAAGATTTAAGAGGGAGGGAGAGTATCATGAAAGTAAGTATTATGTGGGAGGAAGTCGTGTTGGTCTTTTTGCTCAAAGTGCAATAACTCCCTATCATTTCCTGCACTTTATTAATAACTATGCTTCTGTTTAAAAATATTTTAATCCCTTTTGTAGCTGGAATGACTCATCAGCTCCTTTTTCATTGTTAAAGAGGATGTCTTCCAGTCTCTCAGCCACCAGAACAGTGTCCCCAGGGAGTAGCATGGTGCTAAACCAACAGTATGTCCTATTTTGTTCCCCCCCATCCACCAGTCTAGTTATTCCCATTAATTTTAAGAGACAGCTAAACATCTATGGTTATGAAAAAAAAAAAAAGTCAGGAAGGAATGCCATACTCGGAGCTGATAAGAGAGACATGAATCTATCAGAAGCAAGAGGATTCCTGCTGCACCACGTGGAGATGTGGTGGTATTTCATAGCCCAGGAATCACAGCTTTGCCTGTTGTTGCTCTCAGCATTCACGAATAAATAATCCTGGGCAGAATTCGTGCTTTTTCCAGCAGGCCAGTGAGCAGGCTGTGCAGAGGGCCCCATGTCCAAGGAGCAGGCACCATGCGAGGGGGCAGGTGCTCCTGCCTCTGGGCAGCCTTGTCACCGGCCAGCCAGGTGAAGGGTTTAGCACAGGCATGGCCCATTTCTGTCTGCCCAAACAAACAGGGCAAAGCACTGTGTCCTGCCTGGGCTCAGGAGAATGGTGTGGGACCAACACGAGAAGATGGCACCGTGGTCAGAGCAGGTAGCGCTGGGAGCATGCTTGGGGTAGATGGAGCCCAGCGTGTTTGGTTAGAGAAAAGCCATGTTCACAACGCATTTTTTCACCCTTGGTAATTGGTACACCACTGGTTTTACCTCCTTTGAGGGGCAGAAAGCTAAGGGACAGGCTTCACTGCTGCACCCTCCCCCTGCCAGGGAAAGGAGAGCACTCAACCCTCCTGCCCCGAGCCAAAAGCCTATGGTCGGGAGGGGAAGCTGGTTACAAATGACTTTCCCAACGATGGAAAACGTTGCCTTCCCACAACCTCTAATTCCTTTATTCCTATTCTCTTCATTATCCCATGTCCCACTGCAGAAAGTGATGCAAAGTTGTTTTGTCACATGCTGTTACCACAGACGATGGTATAAGACTGCCAGATTTTCTCCTACTGTGAGGGCTTTTAGTCAAGTCCAATGGAAACCAGAAATGTCATCAAGTCAAAAAGGTGGTGTAAGGACACTCTTCTAACTGCTGGGTTTCAGGCAGAGAGGATGGTTAAGTGTAAAAGGGTCAGTTTGTCACGCTATATCAGCCAGTCATATTTTAATTTAAAAGTAATCCTTTTTGTATCATATTGACATTATTTTCCCACTTGTTGCCTATGCCAGTACCAGTGCTGTAAGTAGAGCAAATTGAGCTTAGGGGATGATGGCTCGCCAGTTTTATTATTTGAAGTCTATGAGAAAGGAAAATGTGGTGGAATCTCCATTTGTTGAGGTCTGTGTTTCAATGCATCAAGACAGTAACGCCCTGCGAGATAGGCTATGCTTCAAGTGTGTTTTATGAGCTGAGGACAGAATTATTGGCTTGGTTTCTTTAGACTGTGTTGTGCAGGAGATCAAAGAAGGTGTTCATAACTGTCTTCTAGGAACCTGACCAACGCCAACGTCACAAATTCAACGTTAATAACCATTGTTTACCACCCAAGAAGGCACAAAGATGATAAAAAAGTGACATACGGACAAAAGGGAAATAATAAGGGAAAAAATGACTGCTTTCCAAGTGCAAAATTTATTTGAGAGTAATTATGAAGAATGCTACGCATAGTTTAATCCATGCCAGATCTCCTAGTGAGCATAGAAACGTATTCATGCTATTAATGTTTCGCAAGCTGCCATTGCACTACATAGAAACTTTTCAATATAGAGGTGGAAATGACACCTCATTCTTTAGGATGATGAGAACCCAGGTCCTACTGCAATAAAGACGTGGTCCCACTACGAGCGATGTGAGCCAAGCTCGTGCACAACTCTGCAAGAAGATGTTTGAAGAAGCTAATAGCTTGCTTTCCTCAAATTAGTCATTTGATTGTGCATAGCTCCCAGGAAGAAGAAAGTGAAGCTACCTGTCTTCCCCTCACCCACAACCAAAGCAATGGGTAAGCTTCTTCAGGGTATCAAACAAGGGCTTTTTTATTTCAAATTTGAACATTCCTTCTATTCAAATCTAAATACAATGGACTTTATCTTCGATGGGCTCATGGGACCCTCAAATGTCAAATCTGTAACCCTGTGGAACAGATCCTCTTCACTCCCTATTGTTTTCCGCCAGATGAAGATCTTCCATAGAAGCTACATAAATAGCCCATTCATAAAAGTATAAAAACATATTGTACCGAGACAATAGCCCTGCAAGGCCAGCAACATCCCTGGTGAAGTTAGCAGAGTTAAACATGCAAAGAATTTGCCTCTCTCCTCAGGCTCCAGTGCAGAATCCCAATAACCATCATCTCTGTCTCATCTCCATTTCCATCACCACTTCCTAAAGACTGGGAAATAAAGATGAAAAGCAAAGTCTTTAGCTACATGGAGAGCTCCTGTGTTTGTGGTGCAAAATGTATCATGATAACGCACAGTAAAATAGTCTATTATCTAGTCCTCTTTAAGGGGACTTCTTCAATGTTTCAGCTTTGGACAACTTATTGATTTCACTATTCATGTTCCCATTTCATCTTTTTGTCTTTAATCAGGGTTGGGTGCTTTCCCTCTCTACTGTACATGTACAGAAGGGAAGCAAGTGGAGCAGAGATTCTAACAGGTGCTGAGACCTTGACGCAGGATCTGCTGAGGGCAGCTCCTGGTCTTTGTCTATGGCAGCACTATAGCACCAGGACAGTACTGAGCGATTAATGAATTTAAGCCAAGAGTGGGTTTCCTCCTAGTACCGCGTGCATGGGAACTAACATTCACGTGTGCTTAGCCTTCCCTCTTCCGTACGTACTGCTTGTATTCTGCTCTGCTTAGAAATTGAGGAGACACAGAATCATAGAATGCTTTGGGTTGGAAGGGACCTTTAGAGGCCATCCAGTCCAACCCCCTGCAGTGAGCAGGGACATCTTTAACCACATCAGGTTGCTCACAGCCCCGGCCAACCTGACCTGGAATGTTTCCAGGGATGGGGCCTCCACCACCTCTCTGGGCAACCTGTGCCAGTGCTTCACCACCCTCAGGGTAAAAAATTTCTTCCTTCTATCCAGCCTAAATCTGCCCTCCTTTAGTTTAAACCCATCACCCCTTGTCCTGTCACCACAGGCCTTGCTAAAAAGCCTGTCCCCATCTTTCCTCTAGGCCCCCTTGAAGCACTGCAAGGCCGCACTAAGGTCTCCCCGGGGCCTTCTCTTCTCCAGGCCAAACAACCGCAACTCTCTCAGCCTGGCCTCGGGATCTCAGCCTGTCCTCAAGCCATTGAATTGTTCATCACAAGATGTATTTTCAGCCAGCATTTGGTCACAACAGGAGTTTCCTTTGGTCCTTTCTTGAAAAGAATTAGATGTGGAAAAAGTAATGAGGATGTGGATCTAGTTCACTCTTATATTTACATATCTCCAAGTCCTTTGCCTCTTTTGTGGACATATAATGTAGCATTTATTATGGCACAATGCATTTGTGCCACGTCACTGAGTGCATCGTGGCAGCCCGCGGTGGTGACTTATTGGCAGGCCACTTCTTAAGGCCAACATCAGTCTTGCCTTTACACAAAGCAGAAATGCTCCTTCTACCTGATTAGGCAACACTGCAAGTGAGCAGTGGGAGGCCAAGGATTCTCCAGTTAAAATGCTGATTAGCCTGACTTAAAATAAACTTAAATTGAACCAAGGGTGAATGATCCAGAAAATAACAAAGTGCATCTAATTGGAGTGGAAATGGAACAAACTGTGCTCTGCTTTTTTGGCTTCATTTTATATGTTAATGAAAAGTGATAAGCACTATGCCTGATATCGTTAAAGAGCTTGAGTGGATGAGCCTCTCGTCTTCGGCCAGATGCCGCTATCATTTACACCAACATAAACAAGAAGAGTCTTCCTTGGTATGGATCCAAAGAGCTGAAGTCTGTCTTACATCACATCAGCCCCAGTACGAACCTTGAAAAGCCTGGGCTTCTTTTCGGTCCTTCACATTACAACGAGAACATTTTGACCTCTCCACTTAACCTTAAATTAAATTTGTCTTTGGCTTTTCTGGGCTGGAGGGTCAATTTACAAAACGTTTGGAGCTACTCGGTTCCCACCACTATAAAGTTCAGAGAATGTCAACCCCCAGTGGAACCATAGATCCCAGCCTCGTACATCTGCCCATTATGATGAGCGGCTGAGGGACCTGGGGTTGTTTAGCCTGGAGAAGAGGAGGCTGAGGGGCGACCTTATCGCCCTCTACAACTGCCTGAGAGGAGGTTGTGGTGAGGTGGGTGTTGGGTGTTGGTCTCTTCTCCCAAGTAGCAAGTGATAGGACAAGAGGAAATGGCCTCAAGTTGCACCAGGGGAGGTTTAGATTGGATATTAGGAAAAACTTCTTCACGGAGAGGGTTGTCAAGCATTGGAACAGGCTGCCCAGGGAAGTGGTGGAGTCCCCATCCCTGGAGGTATTTAAAAGCCGGGCAGACGAGGTGCTTAGGGACATGGTTTAGTGGTGGACAGGTACGGTTGGACTCGATGGTCTTAAAGGTCTTTTCCAACCAAAAGATTTTGTGATTCTGTGATTCTGTGATTCTGTGATTCTGTGATCATAGAATCATAGAATCATTTGGTTGGAAAAGACCTTTAAGATCATCGAGTCCATCGTACATGTACGCTGTACATTGGCTGTGTACATTACTTGCATGGTTTTGCTTGTGGCAGCTTCTTATACTCAAATTACACTGAGGCTGGAAGAGGACGCACAGGAAGTTTTACAGAAGTCTCTGGGGGGGACCTGGAGTTGAAAAGCATCACCAGATGAAAAAAGGAGGCATTGAAATGTGCTGCCATAATAGGAACGTAATGAAAACTGCAATATCAGCACAGGGTGCTGGTGAAATTATCCAGTTATTTCAATATCGTGCTGTAGATTTCTCTGGTGTCCTGTTCTCAGGGTGGAATAGCTTAAAAGAAATAAAGGTGCTGCACCAGCAATGCTTGAGTCGATAAACATCAGTCTCTCCTGCATCAATATCCCTAAACTATGCAGCTTGGGAAAATACATTAATTTCCAAGTCTGAACTGAAACAGGGTAGAAAGTTGTTTCCTGTTTTTAATCCTAAAATAATTTCCTGTAGATGCTGTATATTGTACTTGCTGCCCTCGAGGGTTTGGTGTTTCGGTAAGAACGTACCTGACCGTACCTCTGAGGCTCACCGAGGGCTGGGCTGTCCCCTCACCCAGTACACAGCTGCATAACATCCTAGACAGGGCAAGAACGAGGATCTGACTCCTGATTTGAATGATTTGTTGGTCCAAAGAGGAATTGCCCTGAGCCAGCTCCCTTGCCTTGATGTATCTTCTGAAGCTGACCGGTACTTTGGGGAACTAAGCCAAGACTTTGTCCCTCCGAATCTGCCCACTCGGGGTGAGAAGTAGCAATGCCAGGTGTGGGGTCTAGCGAAGGGCTGGGCAGCCCTTAGGAAGGTGCCAGTTGTGTTCTTAAATGCAGTAAGATTTTCAAGCAGAAGGTGTTGGGGCTAAGCCAATTATTAGTTCTTAATTTTATTTTTTTCCTGAGGTGATTTGACCTTCTGACTACGGAGGTTTGTGGGCTGTGCAGCTGTACATGGCTGGGATGTCAACATTGGCATACAAAGCTGCCAACATTGCTCAGAGGTCAAGCTCCCGAAATGACGAGACAGTCCAATAGGAGAAGGAAAAAACCTAAAGCGTGGAAAAAGGAAAGGGGGGAAAAAAAGTCTGGAGCTTAAATATTTGTGGCAGATCCTAAATTATGGTGAGAGGTGCTAGTCTCTCCATAGTTGAGATCAAAGCCAGAGTTTGACCATGAACCAGGCATCATTCCCAACTCCACCCTCAGCTTCAGCAAGGCCAAACCGATTCTCCTAACACTTGACAAAGCAGACCTATCCCGGGGTAGAGTTTTTCCAGCATGCTGGGAGAAAAAATCTGGCAACGCTCCCCCAGAGGGACAGCTTCAGCAATCAAAACACTCAGAGGCCTCTCATGTATTTGTAAGATTTTCCTATGATCCCTTGTTTGGTTTTCTTTTTTTTAGATTTCGTCTTGCCTTTAAAATGGCAAACCCTAAATGTGTTTGATTTATTTCTCTCTTTTTAAAATAGTTCTCAACTCGGGTAGCAAAGAGATGCAGAAGGATGGAAGAGGCTGTGTGGAGGTCAAGCTGCATGGCTATGCTGGGTATCTGATGGCCATGGACCAGCCTGCAGCTCACTTTTGGCTTCATCATTCCCGGCACAGGTGAAAAGTTTTTGGAGGCTGCGGGATGTCGTCCCATCTGCTTCCTGCTCCCTCCATCCCAGTTTATGTTATCCCAGCTCCAGTTAATAGCTTAAAGCAGGAATGCCCTTCTCCTGCAGGGTTAGGAGAGCCTCCCAGGACGCCGCTTAGCAATCCAGCTCCGAAAAGCATGTAAGGGCTTCGAACAATTTGTGAGAGAGTGGTATTTTTATCTATATGGAAATGTTCAGACCTTGAAATACAGACTGTATTTCTGCATTAACTCAAAGTGAGTGATATCATACCCTTGAATTAAATCACCGGGGACGATGATGGTAAATCTGGCTTTATATTGATAGTGTCATCTTATTGTCCCTGCTCTATATCTCCTTCACTGTGACAGCGTGGCTGTGAAACTCCAGCCACCGATGTTCCAGCATCCATGTCATTTAATGCAACCGTCTCCGCTCTTATAGAATAGATGGCTCAATCCTAAACAGATTAACTCCCTCTGCGGAGCTATACAAAAGCAATTTATTTTCCCCTGGATACGCATGCAAATACACAGCCGCACAAAGAGGTGACTCGCATGCACATCGAGGAGAATATACATCCAAAGGCCTGCAGAGAGGAGCAGCAGGAGCAACAGTGGGAAGCTGATCCCAGCCCGTGGGGATTTCATTAGGCTGAATAATATTTATCGACGTTCATTCGTCTAGAGCCCAGTTCCAGGTTCACGTGGAATGAGACACAGGTGACTCGCTCAATGGGATTTGTTTGTTTCTCAGACACTATTAAACTTCTGGAAAGTTCACAGAATTAAACTCTTACTAATGTTGCTTTTCTATATGTACAAATTTACAGCAGCAAAAAGCAAATCCTTGAAGACAGACCTGAGGCCTGTCCCTAGAATACAGACTGATATCACACGGATTTCTGTCTTTCAGCTCCATTTAAGAACAACCTATTTTTCTAAGCCAATGGCAACATATTTTTTCTAAACCACCAGCAAGTTTATTCTCTCTTAACAAAAATCAAGATGTCCTGATCAAGGGTTTGATGCAAAACTGAAGGAAACCTATGATAATCTTTCCACTGACCTCAGTAAGTTTGGATAGAGACCCTGAACTGAAAAGTTAATGTGCATCAGGAGGAACAGTGGGCTGGAAGTGAAGCATCAGAGATAAGTCTATTGCCTAAAATTGCTGCAGGAATAGATTTGTCTGATTTTTCAGTATGGTTACATTTTAAAATACATTCTCTGCATGGTTAGAGCAAGCATTTTCCTTAAATGAAAAAAAATGGAGCCGGTCAGACTTCTCTGTTTGAATGCTGATGACATTTTTCATTTTTATGCCCTTCTCAAGAGCTTGTCCAGAAAAACACGAGATTTTGCTGAAGCGATAAGGGAATTTATACATTCAGAACAGATCTGTACCATTATGACTTCAACGTGTAATGCTGAGGCAATAAAATTTATGACTCTCTTCTTCAGTGCTTTAATGAGGCATTGCCAGGCTCGCTGTATATTTGCAAATGTCTTAACAGATAATGATTTTAAAAAGTACTAGAGCACAGCTGCCAGCACAAATGGCCATAACACCAATTATCTTTGCAGGATTTAGTCATTATGTTGAATCAAATGTAAGACTGAATCATTGGCCAGTTTTCCCCTCCAGTTTATGAGGGAAGTCAAGGGAACAGGTTTCTTCTGGACACATCTCCTGTTAGCTTTCCTCCACTTACATCTCCATTGCTGGCAAAATCCCAGCAATTAAACTGAGCCTCCTGATGAGACTTATTATTTTTAATCCAGCTTGTTAAAGGGCATAAGTGTTTTCACTAATCCATCTTTGGCATGCTTCCTTTTCCAAGCACAGCCCTTCTTCTGAAGGGAGCAAGGATGCTTTGACAGTGCCTGGGACAGGGTTCCCCGATGGTCACGGGGCTGATTGACACCTCTCTTGTTCAAGTGACTATAAATTCAGTTTAGGGTCGTGTGGGACCAGGTGGAGATGCTGAGGGTGAGTGGACTGACAAAACCAGTCATGGAAATGTTTACTTGCACTCCATTTTCCTGCATATCTTTGTAGAAGACTCTCCATACCCAAACACCTGTGGTGCCAGAAAGTGCAAGAAAAATGGGTGGGATCACCTGTGTTGCCTATCTCCAAGCTCTCCAAACTCTTCCATGATGTTCAGCCTTCATGGAGTGAGTGTGTCTGTTTGGGGGGGAAATGGCAAACCATTAAAACCTTCTATCCCTTCTATTTCACTGCCAAGAGACACGCCAAACCCAGTAGCTGGCTTGTTTAAGGTTAGACCAGCTAAGTATACGGGTTTTTGAAGTGTTCCAGAAAGGTGCAATGACTGATGCTAATTTTAATTCCCCTAAATTCTGAATCAAATAATAGGAAGTAGCAGCTTCCCTCTTTCCCTTGAGAAGGGCAATTGTGGCCCATTGACCTCTTCACCTTCCCCTGTCTGCTGTCTAGAGCAAAGGGAGAACCATTTCCCACAGAAACTGGACTGGCCGAGGGAGTGTTGGCTCCTGTGAAGAGGGAGGAGGAGGAAGGTGCCACACAAAGGCTTCCCCATGCACTGCCTTAGCACCATGCACCTCCAGCCCTAATGGCCTCTAGGAGCAGCTTTTGGCAGAGGATTGAATCAGTAGCTGAAAGCTGCTTCTGGTTTTCAAAGTACGGGATCCTAGGCATAGCCTGCCAGCTTCTGGGAGGTCTCTGTTTCAGCAGCTATGTGTTTGTAAGGTATCAAGGGCTGGTCTGCTAACCATTGACTCAGTTGCCCCACCAGGAAGGTCAGATGCTTATTCATAGGTCATGGTGAAGTCATTAGTTATGAATCTCCGTCATGCTGGACTGCAGTTAACCCAGCTCCCATGACCTCACTATTTATCTGAGACATTCCCCCAGCTGACGCCGAGCTGAAGCCATGGAGCAACATCAGGGCACTGGTGTGCTGATGCTCTGCCCTCTCCGAAGGCATCCCTCGAGTGGTCACAGTTCGGGTCTCAAGGAGAAACCTTCAGCACGCTTTCTCGGCTGCTCCCGCACCTGACCGGCCAGCTAAGGCAGAAAAATCTTTATTAATTTAGTTTCTAGGTCAGGTATGAAAGGAAAGGGTGTGATGAGCTCACTGGCTTAGTATCCTTAGCTGCATGGGCTGGTTTAAGGTATGTGTTTTGGTAAGGTCCAGAGACCAATTTTTCCTGTCTAATAAAGCAGATAAATGAAACAGAAACATTTTCCTCAAAATCTTTTATGCAAACGTCCATGCTTTTTTCTCTCTGAAATAGATGAGCTTTGTCTTTTAGCCTCATTCGCTTGGATGCATTTGCTACAAAGACTTTGTCAGCTGTACCTCCCTGTTGAGTGTAGAAATACAACATCCTTAGGCTGCTTGATTCCTTTTCTGTCAAGGGATAGGAGCTACATGTGAGGCTCTCAACAGCAGGGCTTTGCTGATTGCTTTAGCTGGAAGATCCTGAAGGGAAAAAACAGATGCTGTGGGTTATACTTGGTAGTTTCTCTCCAGTCTCACACCTTACGATTTCTTCTTAATCTTAATACTTCATAAACACATTCATTTTAGTATATGGTGCCGCTGCAGGATGAAGGTTGTCTTGAAATAGGTGCTGTAAAAAACATGGAAAGCAGAGGAATTTCCAATCCAACCATAAAACACAAGATGAAACGGGGACAAAATAGCCTGGCATCTGCCTGCCCAAGCCCGAGACCCAACAACGCTTCTGGAGGATAAGGTCCCTCTGAAATGCACATTTTGGAGCAGCAGCCCACAAACAGGTAGAATGTGAGCATTAATTTGTGGATGACAACATCCACTGAGGTTAGAGTGAAGACTCAGCTCTTTTATGCACTCGTGTTGCTAAGAGCAAGTGTTGCTTTTATTTGCAAACCCACAAATCCCATGTGAAGTATTATTTCCCTGTTTTTCAGTGCTAAGAACTGTGTCTATATAAAAGCTCTCAGATATATTGCTCTAAGGATTCTGTAATTCATTGTAACTCCCCACCCTAATAACTACAAGGTGATTTTTCACAGATTTCTAAAATTGGCAGGCTAATATTTCTTGAATCAGTCAGAAAAGAAATACTGTTCTGTCCTTTGCTTATCCTTTCTTCATCAACAATTACAATTACAAAAACATATTCCCCCAGCCTAGGATTTTAGGATTCCCTGTCAGAGTCGTTTTCCCATCCTCCAGAAGTAAATCTGACTCCTGTTACACCAGGGAAATGCCAACTGATTCATCTTCCACCCCTGATGGCCATAACTTCCATTTCTATCAAATATATGTCACAGCTGGAATGGATGAAAAGCAAAGATATCCTTACAAGCCTAAAACTGAAAGACATTCATACCGAGGAGGAAAAATAGTGACAAAGCAGCTTCCACTCTCCCCAGGGAACAGAGCATCAGCTCCAGAAACGAACGACCTTATGCTTATCAGGGCGTCCGTCTGGGTACCATTTACTGCTGTTATTTAATCAACTCAGAGCTTACGTGTGCTGGGAAACAGCCATGTGTGAGCGGAGACCGTACGTATAGAAGTCATGAATGCGTTGTGGAAGAAAAATGGTATTCTTAAGCCAAAAAGAGTAAGCCTTTTCCACACAAAGGTTACGGATGCTTTTAATTCTGAAGCCCCGTGTGCCAGGGCTGCAATAATTGATGCTATAGCTCGACAAGCCATATCAATAATTAATGGTGAGTTTGCTAGTTTTGAACCAAACAACCGCAGCAGAAGTTAAATCCATTTGTACCCTGTCACAGGACCGGTGCGCTTCTAAAAAGAGAAGCAGAAATTGGCAGGAGGCTTTACAAGAAGTCTGGTAGAGAGCTGGGTATTTTGAAGCCATTAATAACATCTTAATTTCATTTAAGGCATGCCAGATAATCAGGTTACTACAAGCATAGGGTGGCTCACCTGACGAGCGGTGTGATGGATCTGCTGTATGTTAAATACCTTCCTTCTGGAAGTGTCAAAACCAGGATTTTTATCCCCGTGCTGTTGGGGGGTTCAGTTGCAACGCCATGCACTGCGTCAGAATTAAAACAAAAATCCAGGCAGGCAGCACTGAGTGAAATTGTAACGCAGGCAGCGTATAGTACATCATTTCTGCTTGGTGGGAATTAAGGGGTGGTAGGATGCTAAGCTTTTAAAAGTTCTTCACCCGCATATGTTATTCTGTTATTTCCAACCCTGCTCTCCTAATAAAAAAAAGTTGTTGGATCTGAACCCAGTACCACGTTTGTGATGTTGTTAATCCCAGGCGTAGAGTAATCAAGGGTTAGTCCTGAAGTTCTCACTCAGGGAAATCATCTTTATCAGCAGTGTCCTCCTGCCTTGTGTAAGCAGGTCGGGATTGGACTCATCTGTTGTGATACGTATGAGAGATGCAGCAGTGATGAGTTCACGTGGCAAATGCGTTATTAACAGCAGCACAATTAATGCACCGTATTGCAGTACTGCTGACAGCACATTCTGCTCAGGGCTGGTGTTGTCGGGAGCACCGACCAGCCTCCTTGCAGCGCAGGGCGCAGTCTGTTGTGCCATCGTTTTGTGACAGCTGGGTTTTCAAAGCGATGACACAGATTGTCCCATCAAGCAAGAGGCAAGAGGCATTTTTCCCATGTGGATCCAGGGCCGGAGCAATAAGAGCACGGTGCAGACCCTCTGTAGTCTGTGTAGGAACGTATCCCTGTTGCTGAAATATTTTTCAACATAGCCAAAGGTTAATGTATGCATTGCCATGCACATAATTAACGCTTCTCTTGCAGCACTTCACCTTTTAATATTAACATCGCTCTTGTCCATTTGTCACAGTAGCTGGCATTTCCCTCATTTTTTTTACATCTTCCCCAATTTACAGCACCGGTTTTCTGACCCCCACACGTGTATCTGCAAACCCGTGCCCAAGTCTCACTTCTGAGACTGAGCTGATTTCTGAGTCTCTGCTCCAGCGGCACCTTGCAGTGCCCAGCGCCGAGTGCTGCTGCCAACCTGCGGGCAGGGAAGGATGCTCTGCACATGTCCCCCCTGCATCCACCCCTCCCAGCACCTCCCTTTGAGCTTCCCCCAGTCCGTGCCTGCAATCTGAGATCCAGCAGCTCCTCTCTGCCGGTTCAGTAGCTTCTCAAAGTCCTGCTTCATTCTTGGTTGCTTTAACCTGCCCTGCCCCTCCATCCCAACTACCATTTCATCTCATCACTAGATCCACTTTTGACATTTTGACATTTTTGGTCCATCTGCTGAGGGTTCTTCTGACCATGGCATATGTCAGTGCTCCCGAGGGCTGTCAGCCAATTGCTTTGCTGCTTCTGTAATGATCAAGGCTTGACTAGTCCCTGACCAGGAACGGAATCAATTCAGAGTTTGACTGAAACATTCAGTCCATTTAATATTTTAATGCTCAGTATTGGAAGTGACGCAAGCACTAGAGAGATGCTGACTGCAGCCACCTAACTCTCCTCGATCACATTTCTTCTCAGTTTTCTTGACTCCACACGCTCCATAAGAATTAAGGATAAGATTATGTTTTCTGTATTATGTCTGTATCTTTCAACCGATTTTTGAGGAGGATTTCAGGTGTCGCCATGCTGAATGGCAGCACGTTGCCCCTCCAGCACGGGCTCCAGCAAGGAGAGCTGCCGTTTGCTCACCCACTTGCACCCTCCCTTGGCTGCTCTTTAAAAAAGTGCCGAGAGCATGCTGTCGCTGGCAAACGAAAAAGATGGGGTGTTGCTAAATATTACCCCAAACCACCTCAGAGTACATACCCACGGCGTGTGATTTATAAGGATTTCTTTAATCAATACTCATTTCCTGACCAGATGTCAAAGTCCTCCTTTTCCCCTTCCACACTTTGCTGTAATGCTGAGTTCAGTGGTTTTCATGAATTTACCGTGCCAAAAAGGCACCGTGCTGGGATGCTGGTCGGTCACCTTGCAGGGATCACCCATTTGCCAGCAGGACCGGTCGCCGGTGCCGCACAAACGCTGCAGAGGGAGGTCAGCGGCATTAATTGAAACTAACTGGAGGGGCAAATAATCTAAATTTCAGACACCCAAGCGAGTGCTTGGCTGGGCAATCGCCCTCACGATGGCAGGGATGGGGCGAGGACAGCCTGTGACGGGCAGCGGGGTGTTTGCAGCCAGGAACGGAGAGGGAAAGCAAGCAAGCGAAATACTTGGATGCTGTTTTATCCCACCCTGCTGTTTGTTTCCCCTCTTCCTCTGGCCCTGCTCCTACCGTGAAAACACTCCAGGCTGAGGAGGTTTCACTGCCTTCCCATGGCTTGGTGGTAGAGGTACAAATGCAGCTTGAAACGCCCTTAGGACAAGCAGGACACCATAAAAGCACAGCTCCTCCTGCTATCCCCATTACTGCGTTACCTTCCGTAACAGCGGCCGTGCGTGCTTTGCTACGCCAGTGCTTTCGCTGCGGACTGCCGCGTGCCGCACCGCTCCCTTCGAAGGCAGTGAGGAGTTTCAAAGTCAAAATACCGGGATAGAGGGAGAAAAAGGGTCTTTTTCTATTGTAGTTTTCTGAATTATTCTTCCACCGTCACAAAAAAAAATACAAGGGAGGAAAAGGCTTTTAAAAGACCAAAGGAAATAAACAGTGACTGAACTTGCTTGACTCCGCCTGCCAGACTTGGAATTTTTAATAATTTTTAACATGTCAGAAATGCCTGTAATTCTCTGGAAACCCAAAGGCCACCTTGTTTTTCTCTTTCATTTTAGCCTGACGATAGATGAGCGAAAGCCTGTATTTTTCCTTTTTCCAAGCCTAAGACAAAACTTCTCAAAACAAGGAGGAATATCCAGGTCAACAAAGCAGGGACAGGCTGCACCGTGGAAAAAAAAACATCGGCTCAGTTTCCAGAGAGGTGAAGACTCAAAGGGCTTCTTCCCTGCCAGGAATTCCCGTCTCTCTCCCAGAGAAACTCAACCAATTTGAAAAGACCAGCAGAAAACTCCCTAAAAAGTGGTGGTGGGGGGGTTCTCCCCATGGGAAAAGGGGCTGCTACCTTCTCTTGCTCTTACAAAAACTCTGCATTTTCTTAACCGAAAGCTTTTATTTTCAGTGCATTTTCAGTGCCTTACAAATCTTTCTGCATTTTAGTCTCTCTTCTTGTTCCCCAGCCACTGGAAGGGCTGATTTTTTGATTTATATTTCATAGGGGTAGGTGATGATACTTTACTCATCTTGAAAAGTCGTTAGCACAAGGAGTCCTGCTGGAACGTAATCATCTAAAAACTGCCTGTTCAGGAAAGGTATTTGTAGCCTGGCTCCCATAGACAGGGCTGGGCCAAATCATAGTCAGTCGTAAAATATGATCCTTTGGCCTGTTGTTTCCCTAAACTGACTATCTTAAGAGAAAAATCCTTCAGCAGGTATTTTAACCAGGCACTAATGATATTTTAGCCCGTTTAAGTAAGCCCACTCCCAGTCATAAAAGTCCAAGTTATCTCAAAAGCAGCTTGCTGGATTTAACCGTGCTTAAGTCAGCCAAGTTCAGCCCATTTATTTTTGTTCTCCTCCTGAAAGCATTCAATGTATTCAAATGCATTATGACAATTGCACCAAACTGAAAAGCAAAAAAAAAAAAAAAAATCATAATAACAAAGGGTATGTGGGAGGGTTCCAAGAATTCCTTAGGAAAATTGTTTCAAATTCATGTGCATAAAGAAGAGCACTTTTTATTCTAGGCATGACTGACAGAAAATGTTAGGAGCTAGAGCTGGGAAAAATATTTTGGATTTGGTAAATGGTGGCAGCTTTTTCATTATTTTTTTCTTGGACCAGCTCAGTAAAGACCAACTTGTAAAAATCATTTTCATCAAATCCAGAAGAACCCTGGCTGAATTACAGTAACAAAAAAAACCAGGGAAAACAGAACCTTCCTTGGGAACTTGTAGTGAAAATAATGTTAGGCTAGTTCAGCAAACACATTTCTTTAAGCTGCACATATTTTTCTAAATCTTAGCAGTGGGCAAGGTGAGCATATTTATTTGAGGAGCTGATTCTGCCACCCTTCCTTGGCTGGCATCTAAGAAATTGCACGTGATTGCTGGAAAAATACAAGATGGGAAGGGACTTCTCGACATCTGATTGAAAATGACTTTTTTTAAATTTCTTTTTACCCAGACTATGCCACATATGCTGGTTCCTACCCTCATGCTGTTTGCCACAAACGGAGTTTGTCACTTAGCTCATGATGTGTCCTTCTCCCAGCGAAGTCAACCGGACTCATGGCATTTCAGCTGCTGAAGGATCAGGTATCTAGAAACTCTGGCAGGGCGAGTGCTGACGATTCGTGCTGGGGTAAATGGCCCCGGCATGAGGTTCAGCAAGAAGGGGCGCAGCCCCCTCGCACCCACCAGCCCCTGGCACTGGCAGCCGTTCCGCAGGGAGGGAGACGCGAAGAACATTGGGTTGCAAGGAGCAAATTGAAACAGCAAATAACTCTACAGGGTTCAAATAATGATCACTGGGAAGGAGTCCATGTAAACAAGTGGCTCCAAAAAATGTGTTTTCTCCTTTTTTTTGCTCCATTTTGGCTGCCCATGTCCTTCAGCAGCTTTATGTCCTGCTGCACCTCTCCGTAGCAGCCATGGCCTTTGGCAGGCGTCCGGCACGGAGAGCAGCCGGAGCCGTGAGAGGTGGCCCGGCAGAAGAAGAACCTCCCAAACATGCCCTCCGTTGTTTTTTTCTGCTGCATTTTATTTTAGTTTTTCTATTACACTGGTGCTGTAGTAAAATATGCAAAGTCATGAAAGTGATGTCCCTGCTCACTGCAGGGGGTTGGACTGGATGACCTCTAAAGGTCCCTTCCAACCCAAAGCATTCTATGATTCTATGATTCTATTCTCGGGGCCACCTGCGTTCAAGCAGTGTGGCAAAAGGGCCAGCAAAGGGCAGAACCTCCTCCGTGATGGGCAAACACGGGGAAAGTGCAGAAACCCCTCCTTTCTGAAGCAGGGCAGCTGCAAAATCCTGTGTCAAATCCCACCAGGCGTTGCTGAGGACCAGCGGGTGAGGGCATCCCGTCTTGTGGATTGAGGACAGTTCAGAGCAGAAGGATTGTAAAGGACAGAAACGTGCAGGAGACGGGAGGGCTCCAGCCTCTTGTACGTGGTCTTTAAAAGTAAATTCACAAATAAAAAAATTAACTCTGTGGCCATGCCTTTCCCCTCAGACACTGCAAATTAGGAATGAGGAGACACTTCAGTACGTCGGAGCGCTCACCGAAATAGAAAGAAGAGGGAAACTGTTTTTAAGTGGAACGTTGTTATTTTTGTCCAGTGTTTACCAAAATACAAGTTGGAAGATTATTTTGAAAATTCAGCCAACTCTGACGTTACCGAAGGCTCAGTGAGGGCAAGTGGGGTGTGGAACTATTTTTATGTAGATGTGGTTTACTCTATATTAGAAATGGATGTAGACTGTCTGGCTTTGTCGGGCTAATTAAGTACATGCTAGCCCAAGTCAGATTAGGCAACTGCATTTTCAGTTCTTCGGCATTCTTACCAGAAGGTGGGTATCAGCCAGATATTTTAAAATATCCCCACTATTCCATTTACTTCCAAACAGATGTTCTAGCTTTGAATTTGAAGCGGGAGTAGCTCAAAACAAGGCAGCAAACCAGTTTCTCAGCCTGGTGATGCCTTGGGCCATTTGAAGTACAGATGCATCATCAGTGACTGCATCAGCAGTCAAAGAGGGTCATCACTGGGGTAATTATAGCTATAAGCCCTGACTGTCAGGTACTTGCCATAACTGATTCATATTTGAGAGTGGTTTTTTTAATAGCATGCCACTTGGAGCAACATCTCCCACTGCACTATGGAAAGGAGCTGTCATGCCAACATCTCCTCATGGTACCTTGAAGGCTCTGCAGTGCCGTCAGAGCAGCTTGGCTAACATTGGCATGTCCTACTTATGTATATGTGTTAACCACCGCTATATTTGTTCTGCTCCTCTCTCTCACCTTCTCTCTGGTTTTGCTGTACCTAGAAGAGAACAACTCTAGGTCATGAGCTTCTACCTTATAGTTGTAACATATGGGCTCAAAAACCGCCTGGCATCCGATGTGGGAAATTCAAGAAACAAGCTGTAGTGACACCGCTTGCTAAATGCTGCAAGAAGATCGCTGGAATTCATTGCTATTTTCATACCACTATGGCAGGAGAAACTAATTCAAGGCACTTTGAAAATCTAGCTGCTGTGTTGTGAAGGCTGAAACAATATGGGCTGAGAGCAAAGGCCAAGAGCAAATTCTTTCCGAGGAAGCTGAGTACGCTGAGCATGTGTTAGATATGCAGGGTCTTTCTAAATCAGCGCGTAACATAACTGCTGTAGCAAGTGCCCCTTGCACAGACTCTTTCCTTTCTCAGATTCAGAAGTTATTGCAGCCATCTTTTGCCAACCTTGCAGCCCTCCTCCACTCTGCATCTCAGCTGCTCAAGCCGGCAAGAAAAATGACAGAATTAAATCTTTTGCAAAAAAAAAACGCTGGCAGAAACCAAGGAGATTATCAACTCAGATAGATAGAGAGCAATCCCCTTTAAAAGTGTCTGTCTTTGATATGTATCCTCCAAGGTATATTTAGGGCAGCTCCTATTGAGATTGGTGACAATTAGGCATTTAGATACCTCTGCGGTATCTAAGCCTTCCCACTCCCCCCAGCAGTCCTAACAAAAGCTTTTGAGTGCCATCCCCTGCAGGAGGAATTAGTTTGGAAAAGGGAAATGGGTTTACAAGTTGTGAACTCAGACAAGGACATTCGAACAACAAAAACCTGGCCGACTCCTTTGTTCAGCCACAAAAGCCAACCGCCATTTGGCTGAAACCTTCACTTTTCCACTGCATCTTCTTAAACGAGCTTTTGGAAGGTCCATTTGTAAGAAGCAGGTAAAACCAGCTGCCAGTAAGGAAATGTCATCTCATACTGGATAAAGTACGTGCTGGGAATTGGGTGTAGATGCTGTGGCTTAGCTGGGTCAAAAAATGTCCCCGCCAGCAAGTAGGAGCTGAGGGCATGAAGTCCCTGCAGCAACTGTTCTGGCCACACTAGGGTGTCACAAGAGCACTACAGAACCAAGAAAGTCCTTTCCAACACCAGAAGCTTTTATTAGGGAAATAGCACAGACTGGTTGTTGCTGGTGGCCCCTTCTCCCCAAACAGACACGCTGTCTGCACTCTCTTTTCACTGCATGGCTGCTCCCCCAGACCTTCCTCCTCCCCTGAAATCCTGCTAAAGACCAAAGGAGACGGGACTTGCAGAAGCAGAGGCTTTTGAAAGCAAATTTCTGAATAGCCTGGCTGGGTGAATGCTGAGGGGACTGTGAATATCTGTCTGCCTGTCTCTGAAAATAGAAAGGATGGTAAAGAACTATTCAAGGTGTTTCAAGAGGTTATAAATAAAAATAATGCGATGATATTTCGGGGAGAAATGTTAAGCCTGGATATCAAGGGGAATTTCCTGGCAGTGAGTGCTTTAGGTCTTTCCTAGTGGTTTCTTAAGAGAAGTGATGGAAAAGTTATCACTAAAGGCATAAAGCGGAGAAGGCACTGGGAAACGCACGCCAGGCAACACTACGCCGCTGGGCAGAGGTAGGCAGAATCAGTCCCATCTACCCTAAGTCCATTGCTTATTAACAGTAACGTTAGCCTAATGCATGTCCCCAGCTAGCCAGGAGCAACGTGACTACCAAATTTTTGTCACAGAAGTGCAGAGGCTTGTGGGAGTTTCACTGAAGTGTGTTATTATTGCTCTGTAAGGTGTCTGCTAAACTGGGTTTACTAAAACTTCCTGAATTAGGCTATAGAGTTAGGCCTTTACAGATTTTATTTCTACCAGCATTTTTAGCCTCCAGTTAGCAATTACCATGTTACTCTGAAGCCAATTTTTTTGCATAGGCCCAGCAATAAAATCACAACCAGCTTAGACATTATTTTTCTCAAGGGTTGCCTGGGCACTGGAAGAAGAAGGGAATGGTTTTGACCAGATGAGTGACTTTTACTATTCATAGTCAGAATTCCTTTTAAGTGTAGCCCAAGGTAGGAGGAAAAGCAGGAAAATAAAAGTTTCTACATTTGTCACGTGCTTTGCGCATCAGATTTGTAAACCACGCCATCCGTGTGGACACCAGCGTGGCCCAACGCCCGCACACACACCAGCTCCCACAAACGTGGGAGAGCTGGATCCTCCCCAAAAGCCTGTTCCTGACCTAGCAGGTGACCCTAAAAATTGTCACTGTGTGCATTAAAATGGGTATAATAAAGTGGTTTCCTTTTTAAAGTACTTAAGTATCTGTCCCTTAAAGCTGTGGCAGAGAATCTGGGTATTAATCATAGAACAGAATGCTTTGGGTTGGAAGGGACCTTTAGAGGCCATCCAGTCCAACCCCCCTGCAGGGAGCAGGGACATCTTTAACCAGATCAGGTTGCTCACAGCCCCGGCCAACCTGACCTGGAATGTTTCCAGGGATGGGGCCTCCACCACCTCTCTGGGCAACCTGTGCCAGGGCTTCACCACCCTCAGGGTAAAACATTTCTTCCTTCTATCCAGCCTAAATCTCCCCTCCTTTAGTTTAAATCCATCACCCCTTGTCCTGTCACCACAGGCCTTGCTAAAAAGCCTGTCCCCATCTTTCCTCTAGGCCCCCTTGAAGCACTGCAAGGCCGCACTAAGGTCTCCCCGGGGCCTTCTCTTCTCCAGGCTGAACAGCCCCAACTCTCTCAGCCTGTCCTCATATTAAGAAAGTAAATAAATAAAATTGATAATAGATTTGATTCAGCATAAAACAAGTCCCATGTTAAATCTGAGCCCAGGTTCCTGGATTAGGCGTAGGCCTATCATGAATGTTCAGGATTGGGACCTTTTCCCTATGAAGTTGAAATCAGATTTTGACTCTTTGCATAATCTCCCGCCTTTCTTGCTGTTATCAGGAGGGAGGCCAGAGAGATGCAACTGTGCCTTTAGCCTCTGGCTCTATAGCTGGGACCTCACATTTATCACGCACTGTGCTATAGGATTAGACAAAAGAGACGGTTGTTAAGCTTTTCTGTCCCGGAAAGAAGGTAGGCCCGCAGAGATGCCTGCAAGCATCCCTGTTGCTTTTTTGAATGCTCAAATGCAGGAAAAACATCAGTTTCCAAATCAATAACATCCAACTTGTACAGAGAAAAATGGGTGCAGAGACAGGGATGTGTGATAAAGAGGCGTCATATTGGCCCTGAAAAAGCCAAAGGCTTTTTTTCAAAGCCTGTTATAATTGTTCTGGGTGTTGGATCTAATCCTGAAAGATCCCAGTGATGAAACATATGAATATCAAAGCAGGGATTACATTTACTGTAACTTCAGAGTCTTTTTCCCACTCTCTTCAGGTGGATTTAGAAATGCTTGTTTAGTTTTCATTCACTGTAGGGTTTAATCTCACCATACAATAGGAGCACGCTGCTTAGAAATTACTGAAACGGTGAAAATATTTCTCCTCCACGCCCATCACCAGTGAAGTTCCTTATATAAAACACCCAAAGAGGCAACGGGGCATTTAAGTAACTTCACAGCAGCAAAATACAACTCTGATAAACCATATACTCTACTTTTCTCCAACTACTTCTAGAAGACTACATAAAAATTGCACTGTTGCACAAGAGACAGTTGGGTATTGTAATACTGTGGAATAGCTCAGCCGTACACAGAGAGCTTAACGACTTGGCTAACGTCAAAAAGCAAATCAAAATTACTCTCAGGAAAGGGATGTGGGTATTCAAATCGTGTGCCCTACCCAGGGAGAGCGGTAGGTGGTGATGGAAAAGCAAATTCCTATACAGTGTGCTACTTTTTTTCTAAAAGTATCCTGAAAATGTAACGCATCGCTAGTTAACACTTGTTTTATTAGTAAATATGAATGTTAATGAAATGTTAATGTGACATTTTACCACAATCAGGACATTAATTTAATTATGTAAAGATCCTCATTAATTTGATTCTCTAATTGCTATGTTATTTGCTTCCTAAGCCCAAAATTATTAGCATGATCTTTCCGCAATAGTTTCTGCTCCAATATCTGTATAAAACCCCTGGACCAACAACGTTCTCTGTGACCCATTTAATAAACTGCATTACTTTCACTGATATTAACGACAGCAGTGTTTAGGGTTTGTCATCATCACACCTCCTGCTTTTGCTAAAAAAACACCTCTTCAACAGGTAGCTTGTTGGGTTTTCCTTGATTTTGCCAAACATCTTCATAAAGAGCAAATAATCTGACAAGGGTGTATGTGGTTCCAGCGGTTTGGTTATATGTTGTGGTTCAGTTTAGGTTACAGCTCATGACCTCCGTCAAACACAATGTGAAAGCTCCTCCAAACACGACTGGAATCAAAATCAAAGGCAAAGCAGTCAGTATCATTCGTGCAAGCATATATCAAAAATCTGCAGTGTCTCTGCTTCTAATTAGTCCTACACTGTGACCCGTTGCACTAAGTCTGGTTCCAGTGTTTCTTTGCAGATGGTCATGATTCCACCATCACCCTGGGAAGCTAGATACATGTTCCTGAACTCAAAACGCTATTTTTCTTCCAATCACTGCCGTTGATTCTTTTGAGGTCAACCAAATTGCCTGTAAATCAGATGGCAAAAGCAAATAAGCTCTCTCTTGTGACCATACTGCGTTCTTATCAGACAACCCTCCCAACAGGGAAAGTTTGCACGAATGATCCAAAACCTGAAATTCTGCTCAGTTTTCAAGCTCTCCCTGTGGCCACCGTGCTTGGGGCTGATCGCTCCTTCCACGTGCTGCCGGTCCTCTAATAGTGCAGGCTGCTTGATTTATGTATTTGACAACCAGCATTTTTATCTCCAGCTTGCCCCAAAACTACCTGTCCTCTCTGCTTTGGAGTTGGAGCAGAAGGCTTTGCCAGCTTGTTTATAGTAAACATGTTAAAAACGAGTAGATGGCGAAAAGATTTTCAAGCTTGATAGAGGATCATATATTTTTGCACTGTCCACAGCTTCAAATTCAGTAGCATGGGGATGTGTTTCACAGAATCATAGAATGCTTTGGGTTGGAAGGGACC